>LD356603.1:73601-100701 GCA_001465055.1 Ptychodera flava
ATGAGGTAGGGAAGGTTTGTTGATCGCCTGTTTTAATACCACGACCATATGAATTTTGATTGTGTAACATGTAGAATATTTCAGTTCTAAATGTTTAATAAAGCGTCGTTGAACGCACTGAAATGCTTTGTATGCAGTTTGTTCTGTTAATCATGTAATGATGTATGTACAGTTGAGAAAGATTTGAAAAATTTGAGTAGGCCTAAGCATGCACAATGTTCTACTCTCTATTTCGACCTGAATACCACTCATGATCGGTCATTGAATGATTGATTTTTCCAGCGTGAGATATCTCATGTTATGCAAAGGTCCATTGATACCATGGTGCTCAGTGAAGTTGCCACCAAATTACATCAAGAGGATGTTGTTGTGATATGCAATATTGTGATACTCATCATGAACTGCAGCCCTAGCCTGTGCTACACCATGGCCATCGGTCAATTTTTAAAGTCTAAAAATTGATTGACATGTTAACATACTTACATTTTCATTTTCAACACTTTTGCAAGATCTCCATGCCTCACTAATTTCTTGTTCTTTGTCTAAGCTACATCTTGTGCGTAATTTATTCCATCTACATCTTGTCTGCCTTTCATCTACATTTTATCTACTCTCTAAACTATGACCTGATGATTAATATGCACAAAAGTAGACGAAGCAATAGATCTACATCTTGTCTACATTTCATCTACCTGAGATCTAAATTTCGTCTAATTTTTCATCCACATTTTGTCTACATTTCATCTACTCTCTGAACTATGACCTCATTAGTATGCACAAAAGTAGATGAAGCAGTTCATCTACTGCCCAATTAAAATAAAGTCTACTGTAGATCTAATGTGGACTAGATGTAGATCTCAATTGTCCGTAAGGGAAGCGCTCGTGTTCGAAAAGAGACACACCGAGATCCTGTTCTAGCCAGCGTATACGAAGCTACTATGAATGGATGGTCATACAAGGATCAGAATCTAACTCCATTCAATAACCGTAGAAGTGAGTTAACTGTATTCAATGGATGTCTAATGTGGGGAATGAGAGTCATCATACCAAGCAAACTGCAGAAAGAAGTTCTAGATGAACTACACAGTGGTCATCAAGGCGTAGTGAAAATGAAAGCCTTGGCAAGAAGCTATGTATGGTGGCCAGGCATCGATAAAGCTATCGAGCAAGTAACCAAACAATGTTCTGGATGTCAACAAAACCAGAGCATGCCAAAGGTCGCACCACTCACCCATGGGAATGGCCAACATTGCCATGGCAACACATCCACATAGACTATGCAGGTCCATTCCAAGGACAGTCATACCTAGTGATCACCGATGCACACTCAAAATGGCCAGAAGTAATTCCTACATCGTCCACTACTGCTGAAAAGACGATAGAAATACTACGCACCATTTTTGCAAGATATGGACTCCCAGAAGTATTGGTAAGCGACAACGGCCCACAGTTTATTTCAGATGAGTTTGAAACATTCATGAAGAATAACGGCATCAAACACATCACCTCTGCACCATACCACTCTTCCACAAATGGATTTGCAGAACGATCCGTACAATCATTCAAGAAAGCATTACGCGCCATGAAGGGAGAGAAAGGAACAGTGCAGAAGAAATTATCAAAATACCTGATGTCGTACAGAATCACACCCCATTCGACTACTGGAGAAACACCAGCGATGTTATTCTTTGGTAGAAGAATGCGCACACGACTAGATCTACTGAAACCAGATCTACGCCGCGATGTGCAACAAAAACAACTGGATCAAGCAGCCACCAGACAGACTGTACATGATCGTCAACTTGACATAGGAGAAAGAGTTTCCGTCAGAAATTATCGTGGAAATGAGAAATGGATACCTGGAATAGTCACTGAGATAACTGGACCAGTATCCTACAAAGTTCAAACATCTCCCGATGACATCAGAAGTTGCCACATCGATCAACTCCATCGATCACAAGTTCCCATGGCAACATACAAGAACAAGGATGTCCAGGATGAGGTCATTACCTCTGCTGCAGCCACCAACCCAGAAACATCGGGGGAAATGACAGATGCATCTGAAACACCTACAACTTCGGCGCCAGTATTGAATACAGCACCAGCCAACATAACATCGGGAAGTGCTACCGTGGATAAGGATCCAGCAACCATTGTGTTACCACCACCTAAACCAATGGAAAGAAAATATCCCGTACGGAATAGAAAAGCACCAGATAGATTAGATTTGTAGTTTCCAAAACACAAGTGATTGTACTGTGACAAGGGCAGAATAACCCCTAACAATCACTGAGGCAGCGAGTAGTCTACCTCAAAGCCTCATATTTCGGCATAGTAGATTGCATTTTATTTTAGTTAGCATATAGTTAGGAATTAACTGAACTCATATGAACTCTACGTCATGAACTATGAACTCTGACCGGACATATAAACTTAGCGGGGAGGAATGTAGTATATTCACCCTATATACATTAACAAGTGTTAAGTGATGGAAGCCACCAGGATGAGACACTATCTCAAGTATCCAATAGTAACCACTGACGTGTAGTTTACTTATGAGATTATGTTAATAAAGTAGAATTGTAGTTAATGGCTACACTGTGTTAGTCGTGTGTCTTTTGCTCTAATCAAAAGTGCACTAAAACACAACAGTCGTTGTATAAACCAGTTTTGTTCTTATGTCATGCTGCACCCTACGTTCAAATTCACATTTGAATATTATATCGACAAAGTCTCATACCTTGACGTAACGGTCTTTTCAGGTCAGAGATATAATCAAGAAAGAAGGCTTGTCTTCAAAACCAACACAAAACCTGCCGACACGTTCCAATACTTATTGAGAAATTCGTGTCACCCAAGCGGCACTTTCAAAGGCTTCATTAAAGGTGAACGTATCCGATATGCTCGCACATGCAACAAAGACATGGGCTTCATTGAAAAGGTCAACTTTTTCACACGCAAACTTCAACACGAGATTATAGAAAAAAAGATATATCTCGTATAAAGAAAGATGTTAATCTCACCTACCATCAACGATTCCTTACCGATAAAGATAAGGGGAATGGCATAATAACAAATTTAACTGGTTTACACAACGACCTTCAGTCCATTCATCAAAACCAGTCAAATCAAACAATGTCTAGTAACAAAAAATTGCAAAATAATAGAAGCCGATCAAACACTGGCCAAAGTTTTTCCAGAAGCTATCATAGCATACAAAAGGAATAAAAACATAAAAGACATCCTCGGTCAGGCACAAATCAAGCACGAGGATAAAAATAAACATGAAAGGTCCGACCTTCAAACCACTCAAAGTTCAGACCACAACATAACCATACTAAAATCTCTATTTGATGAACAATCACTACTATCAAATTAACATGCGGGATAACAAAAACAATTCAAGCGACTGATGAAGGAAACACACTCTGGTTCCGAAACACCGTTAAGATGAATCACTCCAACACATAACTGGTTCTTTACCGGGGACCCAGATCACATGACCAGGGTCAAAGCAATATCGATTCTTCGGTGTCTCACCATGTTTTTCCATATCATTAAACCACATTGATCGATTCAATATACCTATCACTATCAAAGGTAGAAAACGATGTGTAAAGTTGCTCTCATTTTCCTATATATTCATATTTTTCTTAGGCCACATTACAAGCACGGACACTCCATTTTATGAAAAGACCGTGTGTGGTCTAAGTCGAGAGCTAGCAAGTACGAGAATACCCTGCGGAGTATCCATCGACTACCTCAGTAAATGTTAAATGAAAACCAAGGTTGACCAACCACAATGAAAACCAAAAACCTGATTTTTATTGTAAAATAATCATGGCTCTAAAGGAAACCGAGTGTAGAGATGAAACTTCATCAACAGCTTACTGCTTTCAACATTCTTAAACTAATTTCATGAAATTAGCTTTCAACCAATCATAAAACCACAAACAACGGTATCTACAGAAGCTAATTTAAATAAAAGCATCCGGCCTCATCCTAACATAAGGAGGTCTCATCTCCACAATCAGAGCACACTGAAGATGAGCCAACAAACAAACGAGATCGCGTGTGACGCCATACTGTCGTTCAGTGGCAGCTCCAGTGACGACGATTTCCTGACACCATACCAACTCTTGAAAATTGAGACTGAAGGCAAGGATAAAGACGACGGTGCTCTCCTAGAAGAAAAGGACACCAGCCAACAAGCCAACCCACCTTCGAAAATTCGGTTACAATCAGCACTGTTCCAAACCATCAGAAGAGCGAAATCTAAACTGGTGAGTTTGTATACTGCGGTATTTAATATCGACAAACAAGAAGTTAGTCTGGAAGGCTACCTCGAATCGAAGAGAAAACCGAAGGGTCTGCAAATTCATAATATTACACCAAGACTGCCTGGTTCAAAACCGAACGTTAACTTCTTTGATGAATGGCAGAAACAACAAAGACGCAGCTCAAACAAGTTTGCCAAACTGCTCTTAAAATACCTGCCAATTCACAAAGTTAAACACGAAAACGAAATCAGCGCCCTAATCACGGCCACAAACGAGAAAATTGACAAACAAGCAAAACCAGGTGAGAAACGAAAGGCAAAGGAGCTTTTCACAAAATTCACGGAAGTTGCAAAAAAGCAAGCCAAGCTAGCTTCCAAACGGAAGAAGAAATAAAGATTCTTTTCTAGCAATACCACCCGGCCTTTTTCAAGGCCACCACATCCTCCAAAAAGAGAACTACTGTTAAACACAACCATGTGTTTGCCACCGCACACACATAAACATAAAAAAGCAAACAGAAAATTTAACAAACGAAATAAGGCTTCCCAATAAAAAAAAGCGAGAAGCCAGAATGTTAAAAAACGACACATTGCCCGTAAAAACAAAGGAAAGGTCAAACAAAACAAAAAACTGAGAAAGAATCTTGGATTCAACCTTTCAAATCAAACCTTAACAAATGTTGAAATCAAAGCATTAGGCAAAGGCTTGAAATTTATTCCCACTCCTAAATGCCCGAACAGAAAAACTCTTGTTCGTGACATGAACAAATTTATTCGCATCATGAGATTGCGTTATATTATGAGAATCAAACAATCTAACAGACATCCGTTCAAAGGTAAATCCACGTGGACGCCATGAACGACGGATAATCACAAACTGGAGAACTATCTCGGAGCAACTAAAATTGACGAGATAGCGGAAATTCCTTTCAGAACCCATATCAAAGTCAACATAACTAGAGCCGAGAAAACTGTTCTTAACAATCTGTCCAAAAACAAACAAATCATGGTAAAGCCCTTTGATAAAGGAAGAGGGATAGCAATTGTGAATACGACAGATTACATTAAAGAAAGTAATAGGCAGTTACTAAACACTAACTACTCCTGTAAAGCAACACAGGACGAAATAAATCATACGGTTGAAACGCTGTACGACATTATCAAAAACATGTGGGACAAGAAAATCATTGACGAGGCAACGTCCAGCTTCCTCAATCCCAAAACCAAACACATTCGCACACCACGTTGGTATCTTCTACGGAAAATACACAAACTCCCACCGGAAGGAACAACCTTTGTCGGACCTCCTATTATTAGTGGCAACAAATAATATCTCTGAATATCTAGACTATTTCATCAAACCAATCGTCCAAAGACAATCAACATACGTCAAGGACCGAAAAGACTTCATTAACAAACTGGAATCAATAAAAATACCGGAAAATTCTATTCTGGTAACATTGGACATGGTATCTATGTACACATACATGCCACAAAACGAAGCCATCAATGCAGTGACCGCAGCGCTGGACTCAACAATTGTATCAGCAAACACATACGATATAAAAAAATGCCAACAAGGTACATGCAAATCCTACCGGGGGTACTGTCGCTTATTCTGGAACATAACATATTTGAATTCAACAGAGAATACTATATACAAATCCGTGGGTGCAGCATGGGGTCGCCTGCGTCTCCTCAGATCGCTGACATCACATTCCATGAAACGGAGAAAACCATTATATATCTCCACTCCGATCTAATATTCCTATGGAAACGTTTCAGAGATGACATCTTTATGATTTACATGGGAACAGAAAGTGAACTCCAAACCTTTGTCGAGGAGTGCAACATGCTGCACCCTACGTTCAAATTCACATTTGAATATTCTATCGACAAAGTCTCATACCTTGACGTAACGGTCTTTTAAGGTCAGAGATACAATCAAGAAAGAAGGCTCGACTTCAAAACCAACACAAAACCAACCGACACGTTCCAATACTTATTGAGAAATTCATGTCCCCCAAGTGGCACTTTCAAAGGCTTCATTAAAGGTGAACGTATCCGATATGCTCGCACATGCAACAACGACAGGGACTTCATTGAAAAGGTCAACTTTTTCACACGCAAACTTCAAAAACGAGATTATAGAAAAAAAGATACATCTCGTATAAAGAAAGATGTTAATCTCACCAACCGTCAACGATACCTCACCGATATGGATAAGGGGAATGACATAAGAACAAAAATGGTTTACACAATGACCTTCAGTCCATTCATCAAAACCAGTCAAATCAAACAATGTATAACAAAAAATTGCAAAATAATAGAAGCCGATCAAACACTGGCCAAAGTTTTTCCAGAAGAACCTATCATAGCATACAAAAGGAATAAAACATAAAAGACATCCTCGGTCAGGCACAAATCAAGCACGAGGATAAAAATAAACACGAATGGTCCGACCTACAAACCACTCAAAGTTCAGACCACAACATAACCATACTAGCATCTCTATTTGATGAACAATCACTACTATCAAATTAACATGTGGGATAACAAAAACAATTCGAGCGACTGATGAAGGAACCGCACTCTGGTTCCGAAACACTGTTAAGATGAATCACTCCAACACATAACCGGTTCTTTCCCGGGGACCCAGATCACATGACCAGGGTCAAAGCACTATCGATTCACCTGTGTCTCACCATGTTTTTCCATATCATTTAACCACATTGATCGATTCAATATACCTATCACTATCAAAGGTAGAAAACGATGTGTAAAGTTGCTGTCATTTTCCTATATATGTACCTTTTGGATTAATGCCTATAGAACAGAAAATAAATGACACATACTTGTAGTACACCATTACTTACCTGGATATATTGTCTCTTGTATTTCAGTAGGACTGCTAGAACATTTACGCTGTTTACTTGATGGAGAACCTGTCAATTCATAAAACCAACAAGAACACAGTAAATTGTACTGTGAATGCTAATTTTCACTAGTACAGTATGTTTTACTCTAAGAACTTCTCTAAAACTATAACTTTACTTTTTAGTTAACAAGAGGCAATAGATGCAATTCAATAGTTAAACACGCATATATCGTGCCCATTTGAATGAATAATGATTTTAGAAAAAAACAGACATACATTAAGAACGGGTGTGCAAAATTGGATGAGATTTGCAACAAGTGTTGATCACACAAGTACTTATCAATTATGAAAGACATAAAAGGGTGACATGAAAGTCAATTGCTAATTTGCATATTTGATGAACTTTCCTTATAAGGGACATATAATGTAAACTGACTTGATCAAATTTGATGAAAATTGGTATGTATAATGAAGATACTGTGATTTAACATTATTGAAAGTCATTAAACATTTTTACTTCAGCTGACACCTGCGTTGCATATTTAAAGAACTTTCCTAATTAGGGATATATATCTGCATCTGACTTTTCGATAAAAGTTGCTATGAAGTTGATGAAACGTGCTATATATATTTGCATATTGAATTAACTTTCCTAATTAGGGATATATACCCACATTAACTTGATCAAAATTGGCAAAACATGCTATGTATATTGACGATACTAGGTTTGGTTAAAGCAGTACTGAAAGTCATTTAGTATTTTCAATTCAACTAATCAATAATTTGCATATTGATAAAAATTTCCCTGTAAGGGACATATTTCTGCATTTGCATGATCGAAGTTGACGAAACTTGCAATGTATATTTGAGATGCATTGATAAAACAATCATGAAAGTTGTTTTAGCAGTTTTAGATAAACTTAATACCAATTCGCTTATCCAAATAACTTCCTAATTAGGAATATGTATTCAAGTTGACAAAACTTGTGATGGAAATTGAAGATGCTAAGTTAAACATTATTGAAAGTCATTTGGGAACTTTAATTCAGCTAATCACAAATTTGCATATGTAACAAGCATTCCTTATTAGGGATACATCCGGATCAACTTGATCGAAATTGATGAAACGTGATCTGTATATTGATGAACATTTGATATCCAAACGTAGTATATTTTAGAACATCTAATTACTGATATTCAACGATTCTTTTCTGAATGTAGAAATATATCCTGATTGGCTTGATCAAAGTTGACAAGTCATGCTATGTACATTGAAGATTCTAGATAAGACATTATTGAAGTCAATTTGCATATTCATTGAACTTCCCTAACTAGGGATATATATCTTGATTGACTTGACCAAAGTGATGAAACTTGCTATGTACATCATAGATACTGTGATATAATATTACCAAAAGTCGGTTTAGATTTTTTTAAACCATCTAATTATTACTTTGCATATTTAACGACCCTTTAAATTAGGTTTGTATCTCGATTGTCTTGATCATAGTCTATAAAACTTGCTATGTACATTGAAAGCAATACACTTGCTATATAAAGTGGTGATACATTAGAAAAGTCAAAGAAATTTAATATTTTTACTTCAGCTAATTACATATTTGTATACTGAATGACATTCAGAATTAATCTGTGTTGAACATTGATATTGATATTGACCATAACACTTTCAATGAAGATGCAAACATGTGGCAAAAGTTTAAATTTACAGACAAATGCAAAACATACTAAAACATGTGAGCATTTTCAGTTCATATCTAGTTATGTAGATTAGCCGATACATGTTTCAATATCATGCCAAAGAAAACAATTATATTGTAAAAGAACATTTTAAAATGATAAAAATCAATTGCATATACGAATAAGATAAGTTGGGCACAGAACGAACGTCTCATATCGAGACCAGTATTTCTTTGGTAATCAAGATGTCTTCTGAAATCCACTCAAATGCCTTCAGAACTAGCTTGACCGCTTAGCGACTCCCTTGTCAAAATTGATCTCATAAAGTAAGCTGAAATGGTGGGCCACTGTTACATACAAATCAATGTGAAAACAGAAATCACAATCAAAAGAATTAAATTACTAATACTACATGTAAATAGGATCTTACATGAAGTACATTGTCATTTGCATATCATTGTTATATGTATCACTTCGTAAAATCAATATGTAATTGATGGAGCATTATTCTAAGCTATTGTTTTGGCCATTAAACAAAAGTGAATACGAATTCTACTTTCCACCATTGTCAGCAGCTTATTAGTTATGAAAAGACATAGACAAGTTATCCCGTACAATTAAAGCAGTCAGAACTCCACTGTTGACATTCGTTTGAGTTGTCCCATCATGGCTACTATTGACCATGGTCAATGTAGTAGCTAAAATGGGACAACTGAGCCTATAGAACAGAAAATAAATGAAACTTACTAGCACTACACTACTTTTTGACTAACCTGGATATACTGTCTCTTGTATTTCAGTATGACTGCCAGAGCATTTACGGCGTTTACTTGGTGGTGAACCTGTCAATTCGTAAAACCAACAACAAACACTGTAAATTGTACTGCAAATGCAAATATTTCCCTTTCTTAGAGGTACAGTAATTTGAACTCTTAGAATTGTTCTAAAACTGTAAATGGTTTCAGCTTTACATTTTTGTTAACAAGCGGCAAAAGATGCAATTCGATACTTAAACTTGCATCAACCTCTAAGAAAACCACATCAACGATGTTTTATTTTGGGGTTTCCTTTGAGATAGGCAAAAATGATTTAATGTAAATTTGATGTAAAAATATTTGATTATCTTGTTTTGAAAGAGTATGTAAGTGCAAGTTCTGCATTTACATATTAGCTGCACACCTGTGTATAGGTGCACATGTACACAGCTAGTGAGCGACTATTTAAATGCCCTGCACGTTGGCAATTTTTTTGTTTCGTTGTACCCGTTTGTGAAAGTTGCTGTCAATATTTAGAAGAGCAAGAGCGACTTTTGCTTGCTCTCTTTCGGTTCATTCTCATGCACAGGTGCCCCTGAAAGCGTCATCATCTGAGGTAAGACCTTTTACTGTAATATTGGCATTTTGCTCATCTACGAGACAGTAGCAGTGAATTATTCGTCCATGTCCCGACAAGTTGAATGAGAAGACAGAATATTTGCACAGTCTACGTGGCAGTAAACTCTCAGTTTCAAAGTTACGTTTGTGTCTACTTTCAGACTTGCAAAGATTGAATGACTTATTGTAAACTAAATGATAGTAATATTTGTTATGTATTTTTCATTCATTTTTTCAATTGAATTTGTCATATTTGTATTTTCGTTCTTTTTCATAGAAACGTGTGTTTTGTACCATGTACCATTCGTACAGTGTGTACCATGTAACACGTGTAACAAGTGCTCATACTGTGTAGACTCCATTGGTTGAGAGTTACATTAAAGGCCATTTTTGAACTGCACACGAGTGTCCAGAGTGTTGTAACCAGGGGCCCATGCTTCGTAGGGTTTAGATGCTACATGGTTCTCAGATGACGTTTGAAGAAGTCAAAGTTCCTGTTCTGCGGAGACTATAGTTCTGAAGGTAACACTTAGAAATCATGGCATCAGGAAGTGATCACCAGTATCAAGTACCTTCGTCAGAAGAACAAATTCCTGAGAGTGTGTCCAGAGAAGAAATGGGAGGTAAGCAAATTGATTGTCTCAAAAAATTAAAGAGATCAATAATTGCTTACCGTGGACACATGACGCGGACATATATGGATATAGAGACTCTGTTAATTTCGTCAGCTAATTACCAAGAGGTTATGAACAAAAGAAAGTTTCTGGATAGACTTTTTACCTCGTACAAAAATGCGTACAATGAAAGTCAGCAGCTTCTTCACTCCTCTGAACGAGAAAATGTTGATATGGATTACGAATTAGAAGTCAAAAGAAAGGAATGTTTAGACCATCGACTTTAAAACTGGGTTTCACTTCATAGGATTTCGCTATCGGGTTCACCACAAGGTTTAGGGCCACTAGCAGATGGTTCCAGTAAAACAGAAATACCGAAGGATGGTTTTATCGGTGAAAGCCCGAATGGTAACACAGCTTTTGATCCAGCAAGTCGTTCACAACATTCTCAAAGAACGAAATCAAGTAGAATCTCTGTGGACTCTGGTAAGAAATTGCAGTGTGATCATGCCGACGGTAATAAGCAGTCTTCTGAGAATGAATGTCGTTCTGTAGTTGCATCAAAGAGGAGTAACGCATCATGGATAGCAAAAAAAAAGATATATGAGGCCCAGCTTGAATTGAACAGAATCAAGAAAGAACAGGAACTGAAAACCCGGCTTAAACAAATAGAACTTGAAGAAAATAAATTGGAAATGTAAAAGGAAAGAGAAAAACACGAGTCAGCATTGAAGATTTTAGCGGCTCAACAAAGTTTACAGTATGGAGAAATGGACGCTGAACTAGCCGAAGCGGGAAATTGGTCTGAAAGTGGTTCTAAAATGCCGATGAAAATGAAGATGACTACCCAAAGGGACTCCATTAACAGGCATTTTCAATCCTTTCATGGTTCTAATCCCCCTGTGCCATCTGTGGGTCCATCAGTCACTGCATCAAAAATCCAAACAGTCATGCCGAAATCTGAAGAGTGTCATGGGTTTGAACGTAGATTGAATACGGAAAAGAGGTCAGAATGTCGCATTCCTGTACTGAATCCAGATGCAGCAGAATGGCAACCAATGATTGATGATGTAAGGCAACAACTTTTTGAGGGTAATGAGCGAACTTTTCAACAGTTCCCATTTCAAGATTATCAATATGAAATATTACAGAATATAATTCGGCAACAAAACGAAACTACTCAAGCACTCGTATCAAGTTTGAATATGCCTAAGCGGGAGTTGTTATTATTTTATGGTGATCCTGTGTTGTATCCCATCTTTATTAAGAACTTTGAAGTAAATATCGAACGAATGGTGAATGATAACAGTGTAAGATTAGCCTACCTTATCCAACATTGCACGGGCCCAGCAAAAGAAGCGATTAAAAACTGTGTAATTTTGCCTCCCGAACAAAGTTATGCTGAAGCCAGAAAAATTCTGTATCACAACTTTGGTCAGAAACATACCATTGTTCTCGCAACAATAGATAAAGTTGTCAAAGGATCTCAAATTAAGGCATCAGAAACAGGAAAATTGCTGCAATTGGCCCGTGATATGAGGAATTGCCATTTGTGTTCAATCCAAATGAAATATACAGCTGATATTAATTCTATGGACACACTGGAGATAATTGTGAAACGTCTTCCAACATATTTGCAAGCAGAGTGGGCCAAAGAAGCCTCAAAGTTGGTTTGCTCTGGTGTTGAACCAGAATTTATTCATTTAACGCAATTCCTGGAAACTAGAGCTGCTATTGCAAATACTAAATTTGGAAAACTTGTCGGCTCCAAACCAAATGACAAAGAAACAAAGTCCAGAATTAAGACTTCGGCCTCAACAGCAAAGGCAACCACTTTGACTACAAAGGGCAGTGATCGTGAAACAAAGAAAGGAAAGTTCGAGAAACCAAAGTTACAATCCAACAGTGAAATCACCTGTCTCTTCTGCAGAGGACAACACAAGTTGATGACATGTCGACAATTTGCTGGTAGGTCGTATGATGATAAAAAGAGCTTTGTGCGGAAACATAGACTCTGTGATTGTTGTCTGGAAGCCAGTCCACCTCACTTTGCCAGAAATTGTAAAAGTGGTATGTTTTGTCCTGTTACTGGCTGCGGAAGACGCCATCATCCACTGTTGCACCCATTGAGCCAACTAAATAAAGCACCTCAAGGCAGTATTTGTTCAACACCTACTTCTAGTCATACAGCTAATTGTAGAGCAATCAGAACAGACCAACCTCGTATCAGTCTCCAAGTTGTTCCCGTTAGAGTTAGTGGGTCAAATGGTGGACCTCAAATTCAAACATACGCTTTTCTTGATAGTGGTTCAGACACTACAATTTGCCTCTGATCTCTGGCGGACAGACTTGGCCTCGAAGGTAAATCAATTAGTTACACCTTATCAACTCTAGATACTGAAAGGAAAAGGCATGGTCGTGAGGTTCAGTTGGACGTACAAGCTTTAAACACATCAGAAGGTATACATCTCAATAAGGTTTGGACAACTGACAATCTTCCCATTACATCAAACAGTATTCCAACTGTAAAGGATACACAAGAATGGTCTCATTTGAATGGTATCGACTTGCAAGAATTACAGGACAAGGAAGTGACAATTCTCATCGGCAATGATGTCCCGGAGGCTCATTTGGTTCTTGAGGAAAGACATGGTAAACGAAAACAACCCTATGCTGTGCGCACAATACTTGGTTGGACTTTGCTTTGGCCACTTAATGGTAAGAAAGATGACAATATTAATATCCACTTCATTAACACAGACCAAGCCATAAATTGCGATTCTCCTATCAAGTGCATGGAATCTATCAGATTACAACTACACAAGATGTATAATGCAGATTTCGGCGAATCTCTTGTTGAGACAAAGGAATGCATGTCACTTGAAGACCGCAGAGCAAAAGCAATTATGGATCATTCACTTTGCCTGCTAAATGGTCATTATCAGATGAAGCTTCCTTGGAAATTTGACTCTCCCACTTTGCCACACAACAGACATATTGCAGAAAAGCATCTAAATCTGTTGAAGAGACGACTACTCAAAGATCCTGTTCTTCTAAAGAAATACAGTGCTACAATAGAAGACTACATCACACGAGGACATGCTACACAAGTGCCTAAAGAAGGAAATGTTGCACGTGAGGGACCACTCTGGTACTTACCACATCACCCAGTATTTCATCCTCAAAAACCAGACAAAGTAAGGGTGGTTTTTCGATTGTGCTGCTCAGTATGAAGGTACGTCTCTCAATGATCAACTTTTACAAGGTCCAGACTTGACAAAGTCACTTGTTGGTGTGTTATTACGATTCCGGCAAGATCCTGTTGCCTTGGTGGCGGACATCAAGCAGATGTTCCATCAAGTCCACGTGGATCCTCAAGATTGTAATGCACTCAGATTTCTTTGGTGGCCTAATGGAGATCTCTCGGAAGAACCTGTTGATCATCAAATGCTCGTTCATTTGTTTGGTGCAACATCATCACCCTGCTGTTCGACTTATGCCTTACAGAAAACGGCAGATGACAATAGAAGTAAATTTGAAATGGATGTCATTGATTCAATCTACAGAAATTTCTATGTGGATAATTATTTGAAATCTGTATTTTCAGTTGATATCGCCAAGCGTTTTGTCACACAAGTCACGACACTCTTATCCAACGGAGGTTTTAATTTAACAAAATGGATTTCAAATTGTAAGGATGTACTATTTTCAATTCCAGCAGCTGGGCGAGCACCATCAGTGATGAATTTAGACCTTGAAGATTCGCCAATAGACAGAGCTCTTGGTGTTGAATGGAATGTGGCAGAGGATACTTTGAGCTTCAGAGTGCACAATGAAACAAAGGCGGAAACACGTCGAGGTATGTTGTCATCAGTTGCTTCAGTGTACGACCCATTAGGGCTAGCAGCACCATTTCTTCTACCAGCAAAGCTCATTCTTCAGGAATTGTGCAGAATAGAATGTGGTTGGGACAAGGAAATTCCAGAGCAATATCTTAGATTGTGGAAAGAATGGTGCCAGAAATTGCAAACGTTGAAAACAATGGTAATACCACGATGTTACAAGCCCCCAGAATTTGGCGATGTCATGGTTGTTCAGCTTCACCATTCCTTTGATGCCTCAACAGAAGGTTATGGAGTTGCATCGTATTTAAGACAAGTTGATGTCAATGGTAAAGTTCATTGCAGTCTTGTTATTGGGAAGTCACGGGTTGCACCATTGAAAACAGTTACAGTGCCAAGGTTGGAACTGACTGCTGCAACAGTGGCTGTAAAAGTCAGCAAACAATTGCGAGAAGAGCTACAACTTCCAATACACCGTGAATGTTTCTGGACAGATGCTACAATTGTACTTCAATACATCAACAGCACGACCAGAAGATTTAGGACATTTGTTTAAAATCGCCTGCAGATCATTCATGATTCAACATCACCTTCTCAATGGCACTATGTTCCTTCTGAAGTCAACCCAGCTGATTACGCATCAGGGGGGAATTCACTTCAGGAATGGCGATCAGAAGAAAATACAAGAATGGTTTACAGGTCCAGAATTTCTATGGAAGTCAGAAGAGCAATGGCCAGCCCAACCTGCCTTCCTGCCAGATATACCAACGGATGATGGAGAATTGAAAAAGGTCAAAGTATACACTGCATTGAAAGGTAAATCAACAACTGGAAATGAAATCGACTCCATTATCCGTCGATACTCCTCCTGGTACAAACTGCGTTTATCAGTAGCATGGCTCTTGCGTTTCAAGAAATACATACAAGCCAACTTTGGTACCACGAAATATGGTAAGGTGCCAACTGGTCCAATAACTGTCCATGAAATGGTAGAAGCAACAAGGGAAGTAATTAAAGTTATTCAGGAGAAAGCATTTCCAAAAGAGATAATGTTGAATACAAAGTCAAACAGTGGCAAACCAGACATCGATGGATATATAAGTCCCATTCGTAAACTCCATCCAATCTGTAAAGATGGTATTTTATACGTCGGTGGGAGACTAAATAATGCGCCCATAAATGACCAGACGAAGCATCCCATAATTTTGCCGTATAATCATCATGCCACGGAGTTAATTATACGATGGTACCATGAAGCAGAAGGTCATGTAGGAGCTAACCAAGTTTTATCAAGCATCAGAAGAAAATACTGGATAGCGCGAGGACTTGCTACAGTCAGACGGGTCATCAGCAGGTGTATAGAATGTAGACGATGGAATGCAGCCCCTCAAACACAAGTAATGGCGCCACTTCCATCAGCCCGAGTTACCTCTGGTGATCCACCATTCTCGTCAGTGGGCGTAGATTTCTTCGGACCCCTATTCGTCAAATGGAGAAGAGTCACTACCAAAAGGTATGGCTGTATCTTTACTTGCTTGGCCATCAGAGCAGTACACATAGAAATCACCCACAGTTTATCCACAGATTTGTTCATACAAGCTGTCTAGAGGTTTGTTAGTAGGCGCGGACCACCAACAACACTGTACAGTGACAACAGAACAAATTTCCGTGGAGCTGAAGCAGATATTAAGCACTCACTTGGAAACTGGAATCAAGATAAAATTGTAGATAGTTTACGTCGTAGAAGCATTCAATGGTACTTCAATCCACCAGCTGCAAGTCACACTGGAGGTGTTTGGGAGAGAATGATTCGGTCAGTGAGAAAGATTCTAAGATCTCTGATGGGAAATCAACTGGTCGACGATGAATGTCTACTTACCCTCCTGTCAGAAGTAGAAAAGATTATTAATGATCGACCACTGGTTCAGCAATCAGATGACCCTAGTGACCTTCAACCCATCACTCCAAACAGTCTACTACTGCTTAGACAAAATCCATGTACATCGCAGATTAATATTTCCACCACATATAACTTAAACGACAGAAGAAGACAGGTTCAGCAAATGGCAGACTCTTTCTGGAAAAGATGGATCCGTGAATATTTGCCAACACTACAGCAACGACAAAAATGGTTGAAGCCTAGGCGGAATCTCACTGATGGTGATCTGGTTATTATCGTAGATGATAATATTCAAAGAGGACGGTGGCCAAAAGGACTTGTGGAACAAACCTTTCCAGACCGCTATGGTAACGTCCGCCAAGTTCTGTTGAAAACTGCAACGGGAAGACTGCGTAGAGATGTGCGCAAGCTTTGCTTGTCAGAAGCAGTCATTATGCAATAGAAAACAACGTAATCTCAAGCTATACAGTGATTTATTTAATAATTTAAAATATATAAATTAAGTCGACATGATAAAAATAGTGTCAATTAATTTATAAAAAGGTATTTCAAATTGTTTCCAGGACATTTGCTTTCAAGCGCATTTTATTGAGAACCTAACATTTCTTATGGTTTATTTCAGGACTTGCTGAGAAATATAAAAAGATACTTGGATGGTATGCTTTTTGGGGCCGGTGTGTAAGTGCAAGTTCTTCATTTACATATTAGCTGCACACATGTGTATAGGTGCACATGTACACAGCTAGTGAGCGACTATTTAAATGCCCTGCATGTTGGCAAATTTTTTTTTGTTTCGTTGTACCCGTTCGTGATAGTTGCTGTCAATATTTAGAAGAGCAAGAGCGACTTTTGCTTGCTCTCTTTTGGTTCATTCTCATGCACAAGTACCCCTGAAAGCGTCACCATCTGACGTAAGACCTTTTACTGTAATATGGCTCAAGACCACTAATTCATTTCCCATAGGCCACCACAGTAGCGTTGAGCTCGATTATCCTATTTTAAAACATTCAGCGGCACGAATCCTCTTGACAGGTGTTAGGTCAATGTCAGCTTGACTACTGATTAATTTTTCGTGTGGGCAAGTCCACAGAAATTTTGAGATAGCGATGAAAATAGCGCCCTCAGTGGTGTTTTTGACAAATTTCAGGCTTATTGTTATGATTTCAATTAGCCCTAGAACTCCTCATATTACCACCAAATGCTTCAGCCATTATTCACAACAGTCTGCATTTTGATTCAGGCAGAAAAATATCTTTTCAAAAATTCTTGACGTTAAAGTTCAAACTGAACAAGCATCCATGCAGATATCAAAACTTCAAGGTCTGCACTATTTTTCTTCTGAACTATCTTCATGGGTAACGAACGTGGAAGTGAATCAGTGATCTTGTGCCAATATAGTGAACCTTAAATTGACAAAAGTGCACAATTTTAACATCAATCAAAGTACTGGTGGATATGACTCAAATACTAAAATAAAATAAAATTTAACCTTACACTTCAATTGCTACACCTGCCTCAAGACATACATTCATCTGCCCTATGGCAGCAATTTGCGTCACCTCTGTCCCAAGCCATATGACACCATATGACATAAAAACACATTCCTGGCAAACAAATTTTGTGTCCCAAACACTCATATCAGAATACTTTTACAATTGCTTAGTTGTGTTCTTCCCAAAAAAGATAATGATTTCACAAATAGAATCTCGCCCCGAAATTAAACCCGGTTTCAGGGGCTAGGCCTATTTTCATTGACTTTTTACTGAAATTTTGAATAATAAATTTCTCTTTAGAAAACCGCTATGGATGGATTTGCACGAATTTTTGATATAATAGCAAGAAATTGTATGTCTAAACAATAAAAGTACTGGTTTGACAAATTAAGTTGAATTAGGAGAGAAGTTGACAAAAAGTTATGCCATACCCCTATTCCTGACTGAGTCCAATATGGCCGCCAGCAGGGATTTGGGCCCCCAAGTATATCAAAATTAGTGTCTGAGCTGGTTTCCACATACCTTGATATTTCCAAGTATTGTTCGGAGTGATAGAAAGTGCAAAAGGTTGTTATTTTTCAGCATAGGACATCATACGTACTGAAATATGTCCCCTATAGGGCTTCCTTTGGGCCGTCAATTAGGCACAAGACCACTAATTCATTTCCCATAGGCCACCACAGTAGCGTTGAGCTCGATTTTCCTATTTTAAAACATTCAGCGGCACGAATCCTCTTAACAGGTGTTAGGTCAATGTCAGCTTGACTACTGATTAATTTTTCATGTGGGCAAGTCCACGGAAATTTTGAGATAGCGATGAAAATAGCGCTCTCAGTGGTGTTTTTGACAAATTTCAGGCTTATTGTTATGATTTCTATTAGCCCTAGAACTCCTCAAATTACCACCAAATGCTTCAGCCGTTATTCACAACAGTCTGCATTTTGATTCAGGCAGAAAAATATCTTTTCAAAAATTCTTGACATTAAAGTTCAAACTAAACAAGCATCCATGCAGATATCAAAACTTCAAGGTCTGCACTATTTTTCTTCCGAACTATCTTCATGGGTAACGAACCCGGAAGTGAATTAGTGATCTTGTGCCATATTTGCATTTTGCTCATCTACGAGACAGTAGCAGTGAATTATTCGTCCGTGTCCCGACAAGTTGAACGAGAAGACAGAATATTTGCACAGTCTACGTGGCAGTAAACTCTCAGTTTCAAAGTTACGTTTGTGTCTACTTTCAGACTGGCAAGGATTGAATGACTTATTGTAAACGAAATGATAGTAATATTTGTTATGTATTTTTCATTCATTTTTTGAATTGAATCTGTCATATTTGTATTTTCGTTCTTTTTCATAGAACCGTGTGTTTTGTACCATGTACCATTCGTACAGGGTGTACCATGTAACACGTGTAACAAGTGCTCATACTGTGTAGACTCCATTGGTTGAGAGTTACATTAAGGGCCATTTTTGAACTGCACACGAGTGTCCAGAGTGTTGTAACCAGGTACCCATGCTTCGTAGGGTTAAGATCCTACAGAGTATGTGCTTTTCTGAATTTATGAAACGAGTGAAAATTACAAAACCGACACTGACTTAATATTATCTTTATAAAAATGAACCCCCTCTTTATTCGCTCTCCCTCTAGAGGTGGTTTGATTTATCATGATAAATCTTTCACACAAAGCATGTACCGGTAAATGTAAAGTACATTCACCTTATATTAATTTGAAGTATATCAGACTCGAACACCGAAAAAGGAAATTCAGATTTCAACATCTATGCATACCTGTACTATCTGTTACTTGGTCCTTTACTTCTTTTCCTTGAAGACGTCGTTCTTGCTGTACAGTGTATTCGTACTGTGCACGACGTAAATTGTGGTTGTCTATGTGGTGTTGCACACTTGTAGTTTCACCATCAGGATCTCGCATTCCTCTGGTCATCTCTCTGTGCACTGCAGCTGAACTCCTTTCACTGCTGGCTGTAACATCGCCGTGACCAGAGTGATGGGTATCTGTTGATTTGTGATAAAAACCAAGATATCATTGAAATTAATGACTATTACCGTAGTCGAAGAAAATCACTGTAATGACTTCAATATATTAACATGCAGATGGTTTTTCATAAAAATATAATCTGATTTTGACCGTGTTAAGTGGTCACTTACAGACCCCCGGGCTTACAGATCCGTAGGGACTTGTAGTTTGGTTTTCAATTTTCTGTGAATACAATTGGAACAAATTTGGGACAATTGGATCTTCATTTTTTTCAAATTTCTCAAAAATGTTAGGTGCCCTATAGTTGAATGTTGCAATTATATTACAAATAACTTACAAAAACAAGTGTGTAACGTAAAAAGGAAAGCAGATTAGATTACATTTGTAGAAGAAATCGACATTACTTCACTATCCAAATATTCCAAATTAGTTCCAATCGTGTTTTTGTTGATCAATATTCAACTCACAACGATTAAGCTTTGCGTAAAGACTGAAGTAAAATGGCTGAAAACCTTCCTTGTTCAAATATACAAATGTTCTGCGATTTTCAACAGACCAAAGGTATTTTGCTTGCTCAATTTCCGATAAATAAGACTGCTCAACATCCCTATCTACAAGTTTAACTGTAATAGTTGATTTTCAAGGATTATTTCAGCCATAGCCGAGGTATCTTCTGGGGTTTAATTCTTAGCGAGTTTTATCTTTATCATAGGATGCGTACCTTTCTTTATCTCTTCCAAGGAGAAAGGTACAAAAATTGACCGCGCTATGTCCATCAAGGGAAAAGGAAGATTTTATAGGGACCCTTATTATAGATAACAACTGAGCAGGCAACAAAAAGTAACCTGTGAAGAAAATTTAGTATTTCAAGTTCAAAGATATGCTATATACACTGGGACTTAGATCATTTGTGAGATGTGTTTTTGTACTACTGCATATGATTTTTAAATTTCTGTTGTTATTGTACAATGACTATTCTATCCATTCTTGACGATGTCATTTCTATTCTTCCATAGGCAAAAGAAGTAAACACACCCAGTAGGAAAATTATACTGTTGTATCCATGGATCAATAAAGACCAGAAATTGGAACAGATATGTGACTATGGAATTATCAAGCGGGGTGGGTGCAAAAAGTGGGCAATTGACATTTTTTACAATATTTTACATCCAGCACATATTTTGAAGTGATCACGCAAGCAGCTCACTCCTGATGTAAGATATGCTCATGACTGTCCAAGTAAAATGGCTTTTTAACATGGCCTTTTTATCCAAATTTCAACCACCAAACTTTTATCAAAAATAAAACGCTAAAAAAAAGAAGTTGTCGTCAGCCCATTTTTGTCAACATCAGAAAACAGAAGATTCTAGACTCTGCCTGTTGCATTTGATTTGTACCCCTGGTCACATGACCATACACTGCTGTTTGTCTATAAACACTGTCTAATGAGCTACTGTATTGAAATAATCATGGACATAAATCAATCCATCAATATCTCGCCGATATACTTGACCTGACGGAAAGATGTCAGGAAATTTAGATCAGAAGCTTATTAGGCAATGTTTATCGACTAACAGCAGTGTGTGGTCAAGTGATCAAAGATTGCAAATAAAGTGTCATGCACAGTCCCTCCACCATGTGTATTAAACCGAGAGGATACGGTTTATACAGTTCTTTTTTGGAAATATAAGACATCATAAAATAATTATTTAAAATTCGTACTTCTCCCTGAGGATATACCGGTATGCTAAACGAAACGTCATAGCTGGCACGCATGTGTTGTAAGACAAGTCTGTAGACTTGTCAAGACATGATGTCACTAAGATAGAAAATATATGTACAATTCTATACTATAGCGTACCGACTTGTCAGGGAATGAAAACACTTAGAACTATACCTTTATTTAGAATATTTTTGTGCACTAAAACAATACTTTTTGACGAAGTGGACATTATTTAAATCAAGTGAACCCCTCATCCCGTGCTGTTAGCAGAAAACATGTCCCCCTTTGCCATCTAAAATTCAAAACGTGCAGTTTTTTCAACTTCAGATACCTCCTGATTTTGCCGGCCCACCCAGGCCCTGCGTAACTGGGTGATCGGCATGCAGAACATACTAATAAGGGGGACACACACGCACAGGTCAGATTGTATAACCAGATATGGTTAGCAAATAACATTTTTTGATCAAAAATCTTAGACAAATATTTCTGCGATACCCTGTGCTCTACACTGAGGCTATGAGCTGTCACAATGATGTACAGCGTATGCCATGATAGGATTTGTCGATTGATACCAAGCTAGTTAGGTTTGTTCTAGAACCACACCGCCGATCGACTACTGGATCCCTCGATAGTTGAAACTGTCCAATTTCAGTAAAAAATATGCCGAATCTATCAACTCAAAAATCGAACGAAAGGTTGGACAGAAATGCAGAATATACTTTCCAAAACCTTAACTTGGGCATAGAAAGAGTATGTCTACTTGGAGACGTGATGACCGTAGTTAACAAACGTAGCCCTACTCATGGTCCCTCCATGTGATAGGGGGACCGTGTCCTAGTCCACAATTACATGCGCTCAATGTGTGAAAGATAACGATAACGATCGAATGTTTCCGGAGTGATGTCGATAAAATAATAAGCAACAAGTTGAGTTGTTACTTCCTCAAAGACGGAAATATAATATTTGTCTGTGCCTTCATATGCATACGGTTTGGCTACATGACGCAACCTTGGTCTAGGTAAACATAGGCGGACATATAATTTCTCTGTGCCTACATATCCTCACTTTGGACATTACCATTGCGACCCTAACAGGAATCAAAACGCAATTTTTTGGATACTTTGGTCTTGATAAAAATGATTGCTATAACTTGTAAAACTGAATCTTTGACCTCTTTTCAGTGACACGTCTCAAAGTTTGAACAACATATAAAATGTGTTGCCCTTTAGGCTGCGTTCACAAACCGTTGAAACCGTTTTTTTTCTCAGATCTCCCCATAATACTCTCAAAAAATTTCAACCCCCCCCCCCGTCTATATGATAAAACATTTTCAAGATCCCCCATCTATCATATTGCCGCACATTTATTAGAGATGCATGCACAGAAAAATAAACATGTATTGTGCAGTTCTGCTCGTAAATATTGAACACAACCTGTTATTAGCAATGTGTAGAGCAATATTCCTAAGGCAAATTCTTATATTGATTCATTTTTAAGCACATCCGTGCACTGTTTCAATTTATCAGTTAAAGCCGACTTGAGTTAATCCAACTAAATCTGGCCAGGCCAATGGCACCTGGTGAAGAGTATACAAAATGACAATCACGAGAGAGTATGCAGAGTGTGAATCCCTGGCTACATAAGATGCTACCTATAAGTTTTACAAAATTGACAGTACTGGAAGGTAAAAATATTCCATCAAATAGGTAGAAATATTCCATCAAATCAACTTTTAAATCTCTGAATTTTTGGTGTAATAATGGTAACTTTTGTGAAATTAAAATAATTCAATTTAGTCACACATTTTTTAATTTCAATTGCAGTCTTTACTGTACAAAGTTTTACCTTTGTGCTATATCACGATAAGAATGAGAAAATTTAGAAAATCAAGCATGGTGACCCCCCATATTTTTTCTTTAATATTTGATTATTCTCATATGCCAGAATTCAAAACTCCCTGATAACGTTCAAGTCTCCTGGTCTTCCATGTGTTGCTGTCTGGCCTATCTTGTGTACAAGTATGTTTCACTCTCACCGGGCGTCACATAACCCGAACTCTTCTTCAGTTCAGTACTTCTTAGTCAGAACTATCTCAGTCACTGCTGGTATGCACTGACCTTGCCCTTAGGCAGTAGCAGGGAAGTAGCTGTATTAACTTTGATAATTTTGAGAATGAATTTTTTTAGTTTATTCGACTGCATTCATGCCCTACTTCCTAAAGCGTGTTGAACCCCACAGTGTTATAAAATTTTCATTGAATTACCCATGAAATCTTGGAAATGTAAAAAAGGGGAACCAAAAAAAATTCAGGTCCCCTTACAGGCAGAGCAAAACTTTCAAGTCACCCCTCTACTACCCCCAAAATTTTCGAATCCCCCGAAATCCTTCAGCATTCTCCCCCGAACAGTGATCATGCTTTCCAAGGATAGGTTAAATGCTAATCGGTTGCAACGAACCGTTGTGGAGACGGCCATAGGGCAGTAAAACTATTGGTGAATGAAATACCGAAATCAAATCCTATGACTATGTACTTGATGGAAAAGCCACAATTTAGAAAAATGGAGATTCTGGACCGATGCTTAACCGGACAAGCGTTACTATCGACGTTGATCTTCCAAAAGGCAGAAATAATGCAGACATTTGATATATATTCTTCCCTTTAAATAATAATCTGTACATTTCATGATTTTAAATGGATAATACTCCATGTAAATACAAAATGGCGGACATCATATTCGGTATAATGTTAGTATCATACTGTAACTTAAGTTAATCTACCAGTTGTCTGACATTACACCTACCTGTTGGTTGAACACTCGAGGTGGCGTCTGTGGATTGTGACTCTGGACGGCTCGGTCGATTATCTCTCAAAAAGTTGTCCACCTCCTCTACAAGAGGAGGACGTTGGATTGCTGAAAAGAGTTCCTTCAGAAGTTCAAGATCACCAAGTGATATTAGACCCTTTTCCTCTAGGTTGTTGAAAATATCCGTGGCATTAACCAATTGGTCAACTTCGTTCTTCTGAAGCTGATTTGGTACAAGCAAGTCTTTCAACGTTTTTACGTCTGCCAGGTTTAACTTTGAATTCAAGCTGACATACAGCTTTCGCAGCGGATTCAGTCTCGGCATTTTGTCCTTCACCTTATAAATATGGACGGAGGCCCTCTTCCTTTAGCTTGGTGAAGATATCTATGGCATTATTCAATGCTTCAACTTCGTTCTTCTGAAGCTGGTCCCGTACAAGTAAGTTTTTCAACGTTTTCACCTCTGTAAGATTTAACTTTGAATTGAAGTTGACATACAGCTTTCGTAGTGGATTTAGTCGCGGCATTTTGTCCTCCACCTTATAAATACGGAGTGAAAATTTGTCACCATTTGACAGCTAACAGAAAAAACAACTGCGTCACTGAGAAGGTGGTAAGTAAATAGAACTCTAGTTGCAGCAGGTACCAAAGCTGCCAGGTACCTGCCGAACAATAAATCACTTTAAGAGTGTATAATATGCGCAGTTTATTCAAACAAACGCCGAGCCAGTGCGCAGGCGTGGGATTTTGCCAGGATGCAAGTCTTGATCACCGTAGTTAGGACTACATTTGAAAGTGAAAGAGACGAAGGAAAAATAAATCGCAAAGTATAGTTGATCTTGAGGCAACAAAACAAGCAAGTAGGCAAATCGATCACTGTTGGAGCAGATATTTTTAGGTGTTTGCGCATGTAAAAGCAGTAATGAGTTAAACCATAAAGCCCCTTACTTCAGAAAGGGGCAACAGCTCAAGGCTGCTATTGGGTCAAAGTTGCAACTTCAAAATGCACTTTAGTATTTTTCATCTAAATATGCAATTGTCGTTCAGAAAGGGTACAAAAGGCCAAACAGTAGTTTATCATGAATATTGAATGACACGAATATTAATCTATATGTGTTTTGCAAATTTGTGTCAACCAAAGGTTCTAACTTCATGAAACGTTTTCAAATTACCAATAATTATATGCATTACAAAATAAACCTCAGTATGTTAAGAAATCTGATGTACATGTTGATTAACAAGAGTTTTATCAGATATATGAAAAATTAATGAAAATTTAAGTCCATATTTTGCCTTTCAATATGACTAAATTTGTAATATTTTGGTTTTATTTTGCAGACAATTTAATTTTGCATTAGTGTAGCAATTTTTATATTGTTTGGACCTCTTTTTGCGGAAATATCATTGCCACAGTAAACCTGCACAATTTAGCAGTTTGCTGAGTAATGATACTCTGTATACAGAGAAACCTTGATGCCCAATTAAAATCCAGGGATTTTAAAATTTTGGGTTTATCGTCAATAAGTGAGATAACATTTTCAAACTTCTGCTTATTAAATCTGATGACTTCAAAAGATCTTTTAAATCGAAAAGATTGGCAAAAACAATCTTTTATAAAAAGTCGAGCGTGCATATTAAACAGGAATTAAACGATAGAAAAAAGATGACCTTATTGATATTCAACATTGAACAGGTTTCTTGTTCACAATTCTTCTTCATAATTTATTTGAAAGAACAAACTAAAGGATTGATAATCGCAAAGAAAAAATCCATCGTTGTTGGTAGCTAACAAGTCAACATTATCAATATATGCGTAGGAAAAGTCGGAAAGTTGAATACTGGTCCCCTCAAAGTCCTTAACTTCTCAATCACTTTCTCCATGTACCAGTCAAATTCTACAGTGGATTATTACTCCTTACCTAGAATTTTTGCCATCTCTGAGAAGGTAATTTACAAAATTTAGTTTTGTTTCCAGTACCTAACATCGGCAATTACTTCGTTTGATAACTCCACCATTTTCAAGGTAGACTGATGAATTTTAGAGAGGATATCGATGCTGACGATCACACTACTTTAAGGCTTAATGTTATATACCGGAATATCCAAATATACGTTTGGTAAACACTTTCACGTTCCTCCCTGACAGTATGTAATTTAGCATGTGTCCACTGTATTATAGAAAAGAGTCGATTTCTTGCAGACATATAATTGGCTGTTGATATGATAACATATTAATGCCCCCTGCAAAATAAATCTTTTAAGAAGAATGTGCAATCAAAGTTAGGCCAATGGAATAAGTCATGAAGATTACAAATTACAACTCAACGTTTTGCTAACACTGAACCGTAACGTAAAACGCAACTATTCATAAGGTAAATTCTGCTGTCAATGAGAGGATGTTTTGTTCAATTTTGGATGAATGATTCACATTTCAATTTTTACAAGAGGAGCTTTTACAACTTCTATGAGTCTTTATCTACTACTGCACCAC
>LD356603.1:116229-164631 GCA_001465055.1 Ptychodera flava
GCGGGGGGGGTGGCCGCAAAATCTTGCCGCCGGTGTTCAAAAAAATTGAGACCCCCCTCCATTTTTCGTGAAAAAAAGATGCCCCCCTTTGTCAGACGAAAAAATTTGATGACCCCCCCCCCCCGCTGAAAAATAACCAAAACCCATATGTCAAATTTACCCGCATGGTTTGGATTTGAACTACAGTACGCGGCGCACTTTATTCATGTAGCAGAGATGCCAGTGCACAAACTTCTCAGCCACATCCGTTGAAACGTCCGTTAATTAGGACGACTGTAAGGCAATTTTTAACTTCATTTCCATAGACAACTTATGTCCATGGACATTGTATAAAGTAAACTTTATTGGAGTTGTTCGCCAAAGGCAGCCCTCCGGTTAAGAGGGTCATGGGCCATTACGTAAAGTCAACTTTATTCTAGTGGGCTACCAAAGGTGGCCCGCCGGTAAAGAGGGTCGATCATGGCCATCGCATGAAGTAAACCTAATTGGAGTTGGCCGCCAAAGGCGTCTGCCCGTTAAGAGGGTCATGGGTAATACATAATGTATATTTATTGTAGTGGCCCGCCGAAGGCGGCCCGCCGGTAAAGTGGGTCGATCATAGCCACGGCATAAAGTGAACTTTATTGTTGGTATTATGTTTTTGAAAGTGTGGTGACCCCCCTTTCCTACCAGTGAAAAAGCGATGACCCCCCCTTTGCGGATTCCAAAATTATGATGACCCCCCTGGATTTTGCCGCCCCCCCCCCCGGGCCGTAAAAACTGAACGGTCCCTTACGGAGCCCCTCAGCTGTGTACTATTACTTGAGCCGGCTAATACTTCTCCTGGCAAGATATACCGACTGTGTAAAGCCCTTTACGAACCCAATTCATGGCACTGAGACCAGAAAGAAAAAGTGTAGCATTGGTGGCTGGTGCAGGATGATAATCTAACTGTGGCGAATAAATGGTACAGATTAGCACTGGATGAAAACCTTAAGGTTTTAGAGAGATTCATGTAAACAAGACGAAGTGTTGACTGAGGTCACGTGCAGACATGTGAGTGATGGCTACGGAAGCGGAAACTGAACAGTCAGATAGAACTTAGGCTGTAATCACGTTCACTGGAGGTGAACAGGACGGCCCCTAGGTGAGGTCGACATACATTCCCATAGCAGAATGTCATATCACAGGGGCAACAACAGCACAGTGGAAGGTTGTAGTAGGCAAAAGTGGATATGACACGTTTGCTTTTGATGCGACTGGGAAAAGGGGGCACGATAAGCAGAGAAACTATAGAAAGGGACGAAATAAACGGCCCTTACTACTGTTTCCCTGGCAGCAGTTTTTCAGGCGATGCTTCTAGGCACAAGCACCCCTAATGTGAGGCCATGGTTAAATTTTGGAAACGGGCTACAAAGTGAAAATTAGTATGGAATGCTGTTCATCACATACCAAGCAGAAAGCAGTTTCCTGAGAAAGAACAGAGAGGGTCACTTGAGGTCAGAAATCACTATATGTTTGGGGCTAGACCAAACAGGAGTAGTGACTATCTAAGATTACCGAATCTTAGAAGGGGGTCACCGGGAAGACCCTGGCTGAACTGTATGAAAACAAAGGAGTCTTTGGAGGTAGCTACAGAGAGGGCGCTCTTTCTGTCGGAAATGCAGATAGCTACATGTCCCCCTGACAAGATAGGATTCCCAAGTTTCTCATTCCGCCGGCCAGGTGAGGTCTTGTAGATTGGCTGTTATCTCCCTTACCTGGGATATTTTGTCGTCCCATCACTGGATAATAACAGTCATTCAGTCTGGCAAAGGGAGGACATGTAGCTATCTGCATTTCCGACAGAAAGAGCGCCCTCACTCTTACTGTCGTCACATTGAGTGCACGTTTTGGGCTCGTTATTATAATTTTCTTGATTTTTACCCCAAGACTGCCATCTTATGGTTTAAATTGTGGTAACAAGACTGAATAACGTGTTGGACAATAAGGTAAGAATGCTGTGTAGTCACGAAAACAAAAGAAATAATCGGTACATCAAATTACACATCATGTCTTCTTTCGTTTTGAATAGTTCGCAGGTTTCCTTGTGGCTGCACGAAACAGAATGAAAGCCGTGGTGATAATGACTGAATTGACACAGAACATGCATTCTAATTATGAGAGAGACGAGAGAGTCGTTGCTTAATCTTCCCAACACCATGAACAGCCATTAGAAGATTTACAGTTTAAAAATATTAAATTCATTCACTACAGAAACTCGATTTTACATAATATTCATCATTGCAGTTGTTGCCGTACTGATGATGTGGTCAAATAGTTTTAACAGGTATACATCCTGATTTAACACAAATACAAAGCGAGAATGTCAGGATTGCAACTGTACAAAAACTAGAAACTCGGATGAAATGACTCTCTTATTTTATAAAGTATCTGAATGTATTTATTGTAATATACGATACGTTGCAATTTCAGCCGAAATTTAATCTGATCAAGGTTTTATCATAGTATTTGCAATTCTTATTTATTTTCCGCCAGAATAGAGAAAATATTGCCTTTTAGAAAGCCATTCTTTCAATCAGATGTAAAACTGTTTGTATAACACCCTTAAAGATGTAGTCTTTGATGACGTGTAAAAAATTACTGCTTATCAAAAACATTTCTTTCTATCATTATTTTCCAAATAAATTTGTTGGAACTTAACACCTAGAATGCAATGTAACAGACTAGTCAACCGATGGCTAGGTGTCTGTATCTTGCCCGGATGTACGCGCTAGTCAGTAACTAATTAGCCTCCTTATCTCTACTGTATAGGATAATCACACTGATATCGACGCATCAAACTTTACGCCTTCAATTTATGCAGTCAAGACATTACTAAAACCATAGACCTAAAGCAAGTAGAGCAATTTAGCAAAATAAGGGAAAACATGTCAATCATTTAAAGTTTAAAATTATTAGGAGTAGATTATATCACGTTACATTTTACATAAAGTTGTTATTTACATTTTGTCTGAGTTTCACATTTGGTTTGCCACTTTAGACTTTATAACAATGATGTAAAGTTTTCCTTTGTAGTTGTCGTTCAGTACATCTGTAGAATGTTATAAATATAATCGTTATTTTCATATCTTGAATATGCCTTAATTACACGCACTAGTATATGTTAATAATATCGTTAATGTTAAGTATTTCTTGTGTTACGTCAAATTAATTCTGTTCATGCTGGTAGCATTGACTATGACGTTCCTATATCAATCAGATTCAAGTACAAATACAAATATTTATAGTAGATTTAATAAAGTACTGTTTATTCAATTGACATTCCAATAAGGGTAATTTGTGTACTTGCAGAAAACTGATATTACCACACCGTTTCTATAATATCATGATTTCACAGGGTAACGAGGGAGAAACTGTGTCAATTTGGGACAAAATTCGATGGCACGAAGGAAAAACTATATATTCTATAATAGGGTGGTTTTAATAATAGCGGCTTGATGGAGGCAAAGCAAACTTCTATGGGACTTCATATAGAGTTCAAGTATTTAGCATGAAACATGTATGCGACTCACTTTTTCTATTCTGTTCAAATTTTTAACATGAATTTTCTACAGCCTTTTAACAATCAGAAATTTATAGTATAATACATAGATTTTGGGGCTAAAAAGGCCCTAGAGGTAAGGTTTTAGTGTAATCATGTCAACCGTGGCTGCTGAATTTTGTCCGGCCAGATACATATATTCCATTATGCGAATATTTCACACATACTAATATCTTGATTACCGTCTTCTCCAACGAATGTTTGAGTTTTGATCCGAAAGAAAACGTTTAGAAAGCAAATACTTGGCACTGTGATGTTTATGGTATCTTTCACCTCTAGAGTAGACCTCCTGCACAGACCGTACAAACTCTACAGGCAGTTTTCCAGTGTAAATTATCTCACTGGTGAGTGATAAGTTAAAATGTCATCGGTTAACATTAATATAATCAAATCACACACCTTGAAGTCTCTCCTGAAGGTTTTGCTCCGAGATAAAGATGAGTGCAGAAACGTAAACACAAGACGGTGATTGTAAATGTGGTATTTAATAATCTTTTTCATTTTTGTTTCAACGGAGAGAAGTTTTTCCTTCATAACCCGAACATGCAACTGTATTGTTGGTTACTATATTCCTAATTATTCGACAAGTGTAGCTTTAAGAAACGGATCAGGCATCTCCATTTGGGTTAAAGTAAGTGCAATGGGCGACAACGTCCTCCCGTTGGCAGAACGTTCAATTCCCCTATTTATATCGCGAAGTTTACAAGTGAAAAGAGTTTTATAAAACGACGAACACTCATGCCAAAACATTACATTGATAAATGGGTATCGTCGCGTTAGTTTTCCAGCGTTGATAATCTATTGGAAACTTAAAAATCTGATTTGACTCGAATAAAAGACGAAAAACTATTCCTATGAACCTATTCAGTTTAGCGATTGAATGTAATGTGCTTGTCATATTTAACTTACGAGTAGAAGTTCAGACAAGTATAACGTGAATTGTAGAGCATTATTACAAATTGAATGTGTTCTCACAGTAATATTCGAGAAATTTTACATTATATCTTGAATTCTACAAAGTAAGCACTCGACGTCATCATAATTTAGTTATGGACAGTCGCGATACTAATGTCTTGTCCTGTCTACGCTTGTTGTGATGATTTGCTAAATTCTGCAATGCTTATTTTGAGTAAAAAGAGTACAGCTTTGGCACAGAGACGGATTAATCTATTCAAGGCGAGACTGCTATCTAGGAAGATTATCTGTTATCGGTTATTATCTTTCTTTTCATTCTTGTGCTACACATCAATCATTTTCTACGTGTATCCTTTAGTTGACTAGCTGCAAACACGAATAGGGTATCGGTACATTTCGCAAAAAGAAATCTGATACATCTACATTGCTTGCACACTCTGTGGGATTTGATGAACAGAGATCAGAGATGTACAAAGCAGTAGAATATTCTTGAAAAGTTACACTATCTTTAGAGTGATGTTAATGCTTTTGAAAGAAATCATAGTTTTAATGTGTGAGGATGACTCTTATTTTCGTCAATTAGTGAATAAACCATCGTACGACATTTTGTAGAGAAAAAAACATACTATTGCTCTCATTTCTGCATCAGGTGATTGATTAAATTCTCCTATTCACAGTACTCTTTAACCTTATAATCAAAGATTTTTCCTTAGACTTTTGTAATAAATATTGACATTTTGCCTTTTTGCGTCCAAATCTCACGACAGTAAAGCATTTAATGGAGTACTATGCATCAGACTATATCTGTCTATTCTTAGGACAATTCTGTCTGACTTAAGGTTCCAAGACAAGAAATTGACCTCTTTAATCTAACAATTCTCTGGTGTTTAATAAGCTCAGAACTCCCGTACATTATACATTTTCTGAAAGCCTAGATGTAGGGGAAGATTTTGGTAATCATAGTGTCACCATTGTTTACATAACTATCACGTGACAGGTAATTTGCATAACCTTTCAAAAATCCGTTTTCCCTATGTTTTGTCTCAATACCTCAAATATGTGACTCAAACTTGCTGGAATGCAAGATATCACAACGCTCTTCAAAAGTGTGTCTCAGATTTTTCTTATCTTCCTTAGTTTTTATTTGAGCACAATTTTAAAGAAATCAACTTGGGTTAAATTCACCACTCTGGACATTTTTCAGAAATAAAAATTGTTTGAGAAGGTTTAAAAAAATTCTGAGACACACTTTGGAAGATCCTTAGGACAGCTTGCACTCACACAAATTTCAGCCACATATCTCAAAGCATTGTAACAAAACATAGGGAAAACCGATTTTTAAAAGGTTATGCAAATTACCTGTCACGTGATAGTTACGTAAACAATGGTGACACTATGGTAACCAAAATGTTTCCCTATATCTAGGCTTTTCGAAAATATATAATTTACGGGGGTTCTGAGCTTATTAACCACTGGAAAATTGTTGGCTTAAAAAGGTCAATTTCTTGTCTTGGAACCTTAATCATCCATACAGAACAATTAATTTTGCATTGTAAGTAAGCTTAATGGAACAGATATATTAAGATTGATATATGCAGCGAGTTACAAGCAATATCAGCTCTACTTCCAATGCTAATTGAGAATACTGCCCCACTTCACATAAAGAATAGACCCGAAACAAACCTGCACTTCCGAAACCCCTACAGTTCCGTTGTGAAAGCTTTGAAATTGATGATAAGATTAAATGACATTACAATCTTATTGGATCACTGATACAGAATAGATGCGAAATTCAAAATACGATGATTTTATCAACTTTATGACTAATAATCCTGGTACAGACAGAAAAATATTTATTTTAGCTAAACAAAGAAAAACACTGAAACAACCTTCACCTCTGCTGGCAGATATAATTGTCATGATAGAACAAGACATATCACTTGGCTTGAAAATCTTTTCCATTAGATAACCGTCAAGCGAAACGCACAAATTTCTAGCAATTTGTAAAAGAGGAGTGGATATTGTCACATTTTAATCTTGTATAAATTATTACCATCACACTTCTTTGTTTATGTTATAATGTTATGACAGGCGGAATCATATTACTCAGGCGCTGCCTAGTGGCCAAAATCATGAGAGCGCTGCATCCGTTGAGCCCTTCTCCCATTGTGCTCTCTGGTGGTATCAGACTTAAAGCACGATGTCGATCGTTAATTTCCCATAGCATGCCCTAACTTCACGACACATTGTTGTGTATGATGCTATTCAGAGGTAAAATCCTATATGGTCAATTAATTTATCATTCTTATAATACATTAGCTCGACTGCTCTACAGAATTGCAGCCGTAGCTGCTAGACAGGAAATCAACTTAAACAGTATCTTTTACTAAGAGTTGCTAATCAACACCAATTTGGCAAAATAATTCCTATTAAAAGTTAATCATTGCTCAGGCTTTAGCTGAAAACTACTTCGTCATACAAATATGTTAATTAAAATCCATGGCAACAAAATTTGGTTTGTAAATTACCCTGTAAGTAACAAACAAATATATTATCATTTCGTAAATGTATGTAAACAATGTGTCTAAGAGAAATTTTGATCAGAATCACATACATACAAACACACATACGCACATACGCACATACATACATACATACATACATTCATACTTGAAAAGTACATCGCTGACAAATGGCATATAGCTCATACACAAGAACAAATATACAAAGAAAATAAACAAAATACACCGTATTCACAAATATGGCATTTTATTCATTTATCTAAGAATTGATATAATATATTTTAGAAGAGTTGGCATTCTTCTGCTGAAGTGATAATCTCAAACATATCCCTCTGTATATTACAAATTTAATGTAAAATCACAGTTTTTAAGATAATACAGAACAATGTCTTAGTAAATCAGCAAACTATTACATTCCCTGTAGATGTACAAATCTTCTGTCACTTGTCATTTATATACTTAAGTCTAGCCTACTTCTTTGTAAATTTGAATTGATTTTACCGGGAAAACGTTACAGCATAATAACTGTTCACTTTACAACATCATTACACAGCTCAAGGCAGAATAAGTAAGAGCTATGAGAGAAAACTTCCTCACAAAGCATTCGTCTCTGCCTTTGTTGCAAGATACATATCATTCTGGCTATAGCTATGAAAATACATGACCCTACAATGGTAATATTTAAAAATTAGCTAATATTATCTAAAATCATCTTTAATTTAAATAAGAATTCATTAAAGATGCCAAAGATTAAGTCAGTTTGGTTGCCAAAACTTGCAATATTCTAATCCCTTTCTCTTGAAAAATTTCACAAGATATTTCCATAGTTTTCAATAGAGAGTGTGGTACAGGGAAATCGGGTGGAAAAGGTTAAGTACCCTGTCCATTCTTAATTCCAAGTAAAGAAAGCCACAATAACTTTTGATGACAATTCATGTGGACCAAACTATTGTCGTAAAAGGGTTATACTACTAAATTAAAATTTGTTGTCTTCTCTGAAGCAAACACATTTGTTATGTACAAAAATGAATGCAGGGAACATAATGTTTACTCATTAAAATACATCATCTTGTTCAAATATTTGGCCGGAGGTCGGCACATATATTCATGAGAAAAATTACCCTATGTAATGCTCTGTGTGTCTTTGATGTATCCATCAGCAAGACATGGTACTACAAAGTATGGCGTAATATTTCAAATTTAAATCGCCAAGTAAATAATCAGTAAAAAACTTTGAAAAATAATTGAACATATGTCAAAAAGATCTATGCCAAAAGTCGATACACAGTATGGCAAGTATCACACAGCACTGTTTGAAAATTCATGAATAGATCAATCAATCAAGAAATACAAGTCTCGATGTATAGGAAAAATTAATTTTGGCTAGAAGACTCCTCTACATTAATTTTCTTTTGTAAATCTTCTTTACTGCAATGCTCAACATTGAATGTTATGTCCTTCCATTAGCGACACAGCCTTTGTTTCCCATCAGGCGTGACCAGAACAAAGCTTTCGACCTTCAAAATGTGGTAGTCAACATTCTGGATTGTGGCGATGATGCCCCAGTCCTGCATGCATTTCTTGCAGTGCACCTTCTTGTGTTTGTACATTTCGTCTATCTGCTTTGGTTTCCTGTTTTGCGAGATCTTAATTCTCTCCTGGAAGGTGTCGTCTATGAGGAGGTAATGTGTCTCTTTGAATATGCGTAAGTCTGTCGAAAGGCATACAAATGTCTTGCATCTTTTACAGTTGAACTTGATAGCTTCTTTTGGTGCTTCCTTTCCTTTCGACGTTTGTTGATTACAGCAGTTTTTGCTTCTTCACGTCCCCGACGCTCCACTTGATCTGAAGCTTGAAACTCGTTGATCTTGTTCGCTAAGGCTCTTTCGCTCATCCTTGGAATTTCTTGGATGGCCTTATACATCATGTTTTCTCGCATGTCATATTAAGCTGTTTTCGTTTCATGACACCAGTTTCCGTTACTGCTACCAGGAAAGTTTTTCCAGAATTGACTCTACTTCTTCCTGTTCTCAAAAGCACAGTACAAAAGTGGCTGGAAAAAGTATATGACGTGTAAAGCAGTGATGATTTTAAGGCTTCCCATTTCAGTATTTATCAGTAAAGTTTACCATGAAAAAGTATATGAGTGAAAAAAGTTTACTGAAAATCCTTAAAGTTGAGTGCAAGTATCTAAAATACTGCTTATTTATATCAGCGATTTGAAAATTACACTACTTTTTATTAAAGACAGTGGACAAAAATTTGCTGGGGAGGCTTAGTATTATGCTGACACAAAGTTAATGAAGAAATAATTGAAAACAAAAGGAAAGATAGCATTTTTCCAAGGAAATAATTAATAGTAATATATTTTACCTTTAGCCTATTTCATTGTTGGCATAATTGTAGCGAAAGACCAAGTTACAAAGCTGGATGTCGATACCTTCTTGACCAACACGTATACAGATGATGATACGATGATTGCATTCTTTGAACATCTCTAAAAGATTTCTCTGTTGTGACTCAGTCATCCCTAAAAAGGAACGTGCGAGAAGATTTCATCTCAGAGTTGACAGTTTGTCTTTTAACCCTTTCATCACTATGGGTTTGCCAAGGCCCATTGTTAACGATGATGATTGTTGACCTGTTTACGGAGAATTTGGGGAAATGAGGACGAATAGATCCACCCTTTGATCTACTGAGATTAATAGGAAAGTACCAACGTCTGATGGTAAAAGAGATCATGTATTCGGGAGTGACTTCAGCGCATGATCTAATCCAAGTTTCCCTGTTTACAGGGATTTGAACTACATTGTCACACACAATGTAAGAGCTAAGGGATAAACATCATTTGACTTATTACAAGTGCATGAAGTCGTGACATGTATTTTTCACCTATTTATTTCAATGATTTGACCCAACTTTAACCAATTATATTCAACGGTGAGCGATTCTATACACAGAGAAATAAGGGTAACAAGATTAAAAATATTCAAGTTTACAGTTTTTTAGGAACCCCATCAGTGATTTGACGGCTAACATTCCAGCAGATGCTAGTTGTTTCTAGGATAATTGTACGACTAAAAAAACGGGAATACCGATAAACTAGTATATCAACACCAGCAAAATAAAGTTTAACGGAGAAAATGACAACTAGCAAAATAATGGATCCACACTTTACCAGGATTCGCTGCGCTTCCAACTCCTCCAATCAACACTCCAGGATTCAGTCCTTCAAATCCTGCAGTTTCTTCTATCCAACTCTTCAAACCATAGCACGAAGCCCTGGTTTTGGTGAGAACAATGCGACGAGAATCCGGCTTTTCCTTGTAGGCTTTGAGGATAAGGTCACCCAGTTTTTCCAGTACAGGGTTTCTGTATCTTTCGTCACCTGCAACTTTTTCTAAATCTATTTGATTTTCTGAAATGATGAAAAATTATAATTCAGGTGATTGAAAACAGATAGTGTTTCCTCCTTTAGTTGAATACTGAAAAAATGTATAATTTAGTTTCACTATATATTGTAGTACCAAAACGATTTTGGTCACATTAATAAATATATTCTTGTTGCATGCTTTTCTGATTAATACGCTTTGGTGAGTCCCAGGTGAATCACTGAAAGATTCACTATGCATGGTCTTCTCTTCAACTGTCACAAATATATCTATCATATACAGTACACCTTTTGTATGACCCTCACAGGGAACAATCAGTGTTCTCCACAGCTTGAAAAAACAGAGGAAAGAGAAATTTACAGCGAAAACGGAGTCAGCGTGGACTCTCTCTTGTACCGCGCGACAAAATAAACGCAGCCACTGACGTTTTTACCAACAAAACACACAGACAATGTAGCAAATGTCATGGAATCTTTTTCTATTGAAAAGGCATGCTTGCGTTAATAGGACTTACTTTTTTGAAAGTGTTTATTTCGACATGGATGTGCTAGACAAATATATCCATGTCTTGAACAGAAATCTAAATTTCAATGTTGTCAATGATTTTATCCAACTCACAAACTAAACCAAGGGTTGTTCGTCTTTAGGGAGAACAACTTACGCTAAAAACGGATAGCGTCTATGGAAATATTCACTACGGACCCTAGTAGTACGGATACTATAGAGTCACTGGTGGGGGTGTAGGGGTAGAGGTGTCGGTCAAACAGTCGACGGTGTGCTCGCCACAGGCACTAGACTCGTCGCTTCGCGATCGGTACTGATTCTCTCTGTTTATTGTGAGTCAGTACCGATCGCGAAGCGACGTGTCTAGTGCCTGTGGTGCTCGCTGTCGTCGGAATTTCATCTGGACGTTTATTATAGACGGTGCCGTAATGAAGGTGGCATCGAATAATATAGATCAGCTGAGCTGCTTAATAATGCGGTGTTTGTTCGGTTAATGCTGTCACAGTTACGCCGAAGCTACCACCTCCATTGACCAAGGTAGTTTGTGTAGATGCAGACGTAGAAAACGTAATACCGCGCCGTTCAAGCTCTTTCTGTACATAATTTACCGTATTTTTGGTTTTATTCTCAAATAGTTATGAGGAACTTATCGTAAGAATAAGAATAAAAATTAAATCTTTTGTTTGATTTGTTGGATTGATTGAATAGGCGATGTGCCTTTGATGACGTTTAGTTTGGGTGTTCTGTCTGAGAAACGTCAGTGGCTGCGTTTATTTTGTTGCGCCGCACAACAGAGAGTCCACGCTGACTCGTTTTCACTGCAAATGGTATGAAAATGTGTTCCATTGTAAGCATACCCATCGATGGTATACCACGAGATTTTGACCAGCTCATGACATATAAGCGATAGCGAGTGCATATATGGAGTGAACTGGTCAAAATCGAGTGGTATACTGTCGCTGGGTGTGATTTGTTGCTATTATATCGTAACAGTATATTGACATTATTGCGTGGAATGTCAAAATCAGATTTTTGCTCAAGTTGAGAGCTCGCGCGTATGCCAGCCGTGGTATATCGCCAATATACCACAGTTCTTTTTGCGTCTCGACCAATCAGATCGCTGTATTTGCGCCATCAATATACTGGTATGATATAATAATTAATATTTGAATTGCTCGCTCAAAAGTCACTTGGATTGCTCATCCTTCAAATTCCTCTTGTTGAGAACTAATAATTGAATGATTGATGTCGTTTTGACCACATCAAATCAACATTCCTCAATACAGCTATCAAATTTGGATTATTTTCGTTATTGCATGCTGATTGTAAGATCCATAAGGAATAGTTTCAGGAACGAGCATGAGACCAGGACAAATATTTGTCGTAAGGAACAACCCACAAAACAACTCAGGCCTATTCACAATTAGAACTATTTATCCTTATTTTAAAGGGCTACAGTCATCGGAAATGCTTTCAGAGGTCGTTTGGGACCCATACGACTAATTTAAACAGTGCGTCCATGGTACAATGGTGATTGATGATAGTTAAAAGATCTGTCATCTTTAATGATAATCTACATCTTATAATTTAAATGTTGCAGCTATGATGGTGGGGTACATAGAGATATCGTGCAGGAAATACATTGTTTATAAACAAAACACTCGCACAGGCGCAGTTCTGACGACGGTTTCCCTTGAAAGTATCTGTTTTTAGCTTTAAATAATTGAAAGAGGTCTTCATCAAGTTTATCAAAACCTTGTCTTTTGTTCTCCAGGTTGTCAAAGTATTCGTTCATATACTGTAAAGCGTCCTTAGTCCGAGCATCTTTGTTAACAAACAGTGAATCATTATATTTCCGAATATGAAGGAAATGCCTATTAGCCAGATAATTCGTTTATAGCAGAAATACACCGCGCATGTTGCTCTACTACTTTCAATAAACATTTACATCCTTAAGTAAAAACTGTATATGTACTCGTCGTTATAAATATACATATTATTAGGGCAAGGCAGCTTTTATCCCTTTCCTAAGTTTACAGCTTCAGTAAAAGGCATTTTAGGATAGTTTGTTTGGTTTTTCATAACTAATCTGTTTAACGTGCGCATATCAAAACCGAATTATATACGCTGGAGCCAAATTTCAATACATAAAAAATAAAATTATATGTATTTTTATATGTAATGCTCTATTTACACTGCATAACTCAGCTCAGCTTACACACAAAATTGAGTGAATTGACTGCTGTTGTGATCGTACAGATAAACAGGGATCTTGTTGATAGATATAATGCCCCTTAATAAACACAAATATAATTTTCTTTTATGGTTTGCATCTCATAACCGTTCAAGTTATATAAATGTACACCTTCAGCTGAATTTAATATATATGAGAGATGTATATACAGCATGACTTTGGCAAAAACAGTATAATAAGCTTTTCATATGACATCATCAAGATTTGAAGCTATCTCAGGAGAACTATTCTTTCCAGGGCTAGAATATGAGATATGCATACAAACCAATGCTTATCACTTGCCCTAAGATGAGATCTGTGCATGTCTCAAATATCCGCTTCATCCTGTCATCCGAAAGCACAACCACGCTTTCTTTCCAGAGCTTGACCAACCTATCCTCATCGACTGGTGTTCCCCGCTCATTTAGGGTTTAGAGTTTTTTGATCAGTTTCTTTTGCAGCTGTGAAATGCAATAAGCATCAAAAGTCAGCAAGCAAATTTACTTCCCTGTCAAAGTTCATGTCAACCATATAGAGCCCACTTGTACGTTGAAAGGCAACATTAAGGCTGTTGAAAGACTTCTCTCGGTGAATTACAGAACTTCAGATTTATTTCTGATCATTGAAATAGTAGTGTGAAGGATTGTGATCACGCAGCAACACATTTTCTTCACTTGGTTTGGTGGATATTAAATTAAGGGCAACAGACAGAATTGAAGACAGAAAAATATTGTAGCAGAGAACACCCATTAAATCACATGTACCCTGACACTTGGGTCCGTAGGTCTCGTCTAGTTCAACTGAATCCTGAAAGGACGACTTTTTCACAAGTGCTGAAATATACTGGCAATATAAGCTTAATAGTATTAAATAGATCATGTCTGCATAGAACACATGCAAGCTTCACCATCCCTCAGATCTCTAGGCAAATGCATAACAGCAGCTTGGGCTATAGATTTAACGGCATGTTTCACAAGTTATATGGATTGACTAGACTGTGACTGTTACAAACATCTACATTCTCCGATGAAGGACAATAATAGTCATTGTGTCAGAGAGAAAAGTACATTCAAATTGACCAAATGGAGATGAAGCAGCCTGGTGGAGTAATGCCATATTTACAGCATACATACATCATTGATGTAAATGAAAGGAATTTGCACTTTACCTTCGGAGGAAAGCATAATATGTAGAAACACTAAACAATTAACAAAATATGAACCTTCTGCCCTTTAAATATTTCATACCGTCAAAAAAACCCTGAAAACCTCTACTTTTTGTATACGTATTACAGCGTAATGTTTTAAAATATCAGCTTATCGTTTTCCCATTTTCTACCACAAAGCATTTATGACCTCCTGATTCATGCACGCAACGAATAGGCCCTACCCAAAAACGTTGCATGGAAAACGGTGACGCATATTGCATACTCCTCCCTCCCGTAAATTCTGTCCATACTCTAAAAAATATTCAAAAGTGACAGGACCGAACCGAAAAAAGCGCTGCTAAGTGCTCTTCAAAACTGACAAGAACTGAATTAAAGATGAGACTGATGATTATTGTCGCACATACAGATAATATATAAAATCAGCTTACATAGAGTACATTCAACAACCATGGCATTTGTAACTGAGACGCTTTTCCCTCTAGAATGAAGAAGCAATATTTCATTTTAAATTACCTGTTCATTGATCTATGAGGGAATTAAATGTCAGGGCTTTTAGTAGGAAACCCTTCGCGAGTGATTTGGGCTTGTATACAAGTAACTGGTATGCAGAAACTTGATCTTTTGTTATTTTGGAACCCAATACTTAGAATCCGATTAAGTATATAGTCTAGCCCTCCGGTCGATTGACGTCCGTATCTTGCCCGGATGTGCGAGGTAATGACTGGTTTATGGGTTTAGCGATCAATACGTCATTGCTCGATCACAACCATGTGAATGCAACAAAGTATGTTCCTTCAAGTTATACTATAAAACCCATTAATAAACTCACAGACGTGGAGAAAATCTAGCAATTTATAAAAATAAGAAGAACCTTGTAAATCGATACCAGTTCTTTTGCCGTCATTCCTGTAGCTCAGAGCGAAATGCTTACGGTAGAATATTTCGATTGAATCACTCAGCCCTCATTAGCTGTTGTGTTATTGTGAATGGTACTTTGACGTAGACCGGCCGGTCCACTGACCGCAGGAGGGAACTGCTCGAATTTCCGGCCCCTCATCCCTATTGAGGGCTGGCTGTTGTGCTTGTATTTCAATTGATTCTCCCTCTCTGCGTTTGATGCAATGATCTTCATAAGAGATGATCTTAACGTTGTCAGGATTGATTGAATGGCCTTTCTTTTTGCAGTGTTCATAAATTTCAGAGGTTTCTCAACTCTGGTATTCCTTGAGTCTCGATCGTTCCCAGTTGTCTAGTAGTCTCCCCGATGTAGTCTTGGTTACAGACTTCACATTTGGACACGATGTTAAAATTACCCAACACATTTTAGCTTTTCCGTTCTGTCTTTAACGTGGGTAAGAATTTGTTGCATGGAGTTGAACGTCTGTGGTACATATTGATCCTTGGTTTTATCCTCCTTTCTGGGGACCCCGAATATCCACTCTGAGTACCCATTGGTTCTCAGAGCTCTTTTGATGTATTCAAATTCAAGCAGTTCACAACGCCCTACTGCGGTCAGTGGACCGGTCTACATCATCGTACCATTCAGAGTGACACAACAGCTGATAAAGGCTTTGTGTTTCAGTTGAAATATTCTACCGTAAGCATTTCGCTATGAGTAACAGGAGTTACGGCAAAAGAATATGATTCCAGAGCAAGGAAGCAATATTTTTAGATATTTATAAGTTGCTAAATTATTATAAGATTAGGAAATGTTGAAATTAATGTTGGTTGTTTATACAAATGCAACTTTATTTCAAAGTGGCCAGTCCAGAAATCTGAAAAATGTTAAAATGCTATTTTGATCATGAAGTTAAAGTTAAAATGCGATACAGACGATAACTCTATTAAGCGAGTCAAGAAATCATTAAAGGCATTTCTTGTCTATAGTGTTTCTTTTATTGATAAGATGAAAACAATTATAATGCAAATATTTCCCTTTGTGGGTACTGTTAAATGACCGAAATTTTCTTTGTCGCATTGTTTTAGATAAAGTTAGCTTTATTTCGTTGCACAGAATTTATACCGTTATTCTTTTAAATGTCATTCTACAGGCAGAGGCGGCAAACAAATGTGCAGACACCAGTGCAGAACAGGCTGAGTGATATTGACGATCAGATATCTTTAATATCAGTTTGATGGACGTAAAGCTGTATTCCGATCATATTTCATAAGGTTTAAATATTTAGTATAAGTTATGCTTTAAGTTGCCATGTTATATCCTTTGTCACACACTTTGAGAAGTACACTTTGCATTACGATTACCTTCATAAACTGTTACTTTAATAAAACGCTTGGAACTTTGATGTAGAGTTTCAGCTGTTAATTATCTTCCATATAGAAAATGCTGAAACACACCAAACTGCTTAAGAAGCAGGATGCCGTCTGATTCTATACGACCTAGTGAAGAAATATAACAGATCAGTAATTGGTTTTCCTTATACAGTATTTAAAGAATGACTAAATAATCTTGTCTTTTCTTGTCACGCCAATTTAATATGCATTTACGGGCATTACAACGTATATTAAAGTGATGCAATCATTATAACTGTATATAGAGTGCGTCCACAGTACCAATTTACATCTAATGCTAAGTGAAACGGCTCTATGCAGATTTTCTATTAAACGTATTTTCTATGGAACGTAAAAGCCAAAACACTTTAAAAAGCCCTTTTTTGTCAGATAATCTGCACATTCCAAAAACAAATACCCATAGTCACATGGTACATAAAGCCATGATGGGAACAGACAGGTGTTGGCCGCTGTTTAGACATGATAATTGTTGCATTTGTATAATTATTTTTCTTTCTAGTGTTATGAGTGTTTGAACATTACATATAATATGAAAGCAGCAAAAGGTGATATCCGTATTAACATGTTAAAGAGAAGTATTGTCTCTTTGTCTCATGGTACTTTGTATTTCCTTGTATAAATTTCACGCATAAAAGTATGAGCTCGAAAGTGAAATTCGCTTAAATTCTCCTTAAGGTAGAATGAGCCTCGGGATATATATTTCAACTCTCAAACTTTCCCATTCGTTTCGGATCTACAAATTGTGGGGGCTCCTTGTGAAGCACTTTAAGTAAGAAAAACCTTCACCGTTGTTTTTTTTTAAATAGAAAATCTTATTTTTGTCAACAGAGTTAATACGGATGGCGGCCGTAATTGTTAGTGTTATTGTTGATGATTTATGATATCCCTCCTTTCAGTAGAAGCACCCTCCGTCGAGGTAATAGTGTTCTGGTTGTCTGCAGCCCTTGAGCGTTTGCGTAGAATATGACATTCAAACATAGAACGTTTAGAGTTAACTTCCATAGAAGCGAGTATGGTAGTCTGGTGCAGCGGGAAACAAGCACAGGCATCCATAAGCAACTGTACCATGTCCATGTCATTAGCAGAGTCCAGGAAGTGATCGATGGACGAGGAAGCTTTAAAGTCATGCAAAACATTACAAATACATAGAAAGTACCTAAGACGAAGATGACTAATGGCAGCGCATGAGCAGAGAAATGCAATCTGTCTTCAGAACCATCTAAATATAATTTGCATGGAGGGTATACTTTGTTTTTATTAAATCTTGCTTTATTTAATCGGAGAATATAACAACCAGTTAAGAGTTTCGCTTTGATGCAGGTATGCTCAGTATCCCTTGGATCAGAGTTAACTGTCGACCAAACAGGATGAGGCCTGTTCAGACTACAGGCTTCTGAATTAATGAATTCAGAGGATGAGTTTTCCTATGCTCCGTCGAGGAGTTTGGTATGCCAGAATTTATCGATATGCGTTTTAGGGAGTTCCCTCCCTTTATATTTAGTAGGTAGATTATTAAATAGCGAGATGTAGCTAGGAAGCCTGTATTTTATAAGAAGTCTACAAATGATGAGAAAACAAGTCTTGCTCTTGTTTTTTTCCATGGCTTCTGTCGCAGATATTGAAGAAAAGGGTAATCATAGCTCTATGTAGCGATGCTTCGATTCTCTACGCACAGGTGTGTTATAAAGCAATAATCTATCAGGGAGATGTTGTAATTTTTTAAAGATAAGCTTCTGAAAATTTTAAAGTTAAACTCAATCTTGCCTCTTGAGCTGACTAACTTCTTAACCAGAAATCAGTCTTGAGATAACGAACACATTCCAGATATTTGTAGATATAATTGGGTTCAACCCGTTTTTTTTTTCGTGTAGCCGTGCACAAAGCAATTGATAAATAGTTCTTCTGGCAAGTTGAATATTGTGAGCAATGTTGTACTTTCCATCACTCGTCTTGGAGACTCAAAGGCGGATGGCTGAATTGCATGGAGGGATGTATGCATTATTCACAACAGGATGACTTGAAGTAGAACTTGGAATGTTGTTATCAAAGCGAGTAATCTAGGCACATTTTGTGGCGTTAATTTTTTTGCCTTTTGTTGTTTACGCACTCTTCAACAATTTGAACCATGGAGTTTATTTCGTATGAGATCGAGGATAGAAGTGCTTTATCGTCAGCACAGGTGGGACTGCCGAGATAGACATGACGAATACGTAATCCGAGATTAGAATCCTGGAGGACTCGTAGTGTACTATGTGTAAACTTTAAATAATTCCGCAGAGAGAGTACTGCCTTATCTGGTTTCTTGCTTGAGGTGAATACTATCTGAAATTTTGTTATTCCAGTTGATGCTTGAAGTTTGATCAGTGTACTGCTCTGCAACAATATTCCAGAAGTGGCCTTGAATTCTATGATTATACAGTTCGACCAATAATTTGTCATGCCAGACTATGTCAAAGGCTTTTATTGGCATCTAAGAAAACTTAGCATAGTAATGATTTATTGCGTAAGCTTTCTAAGTTAACCTCTGTTACTATTAATACTACAATCATCGATGAACATTTTAATATTTCTGGGATGTTTTCAAGATTTTTGATACCATTAAGAAGTGAGCAGAGGAGCAGAATTGCCGGCATGACACCATGAGTGAGATGTTCAGCTGTTAAATAATTAATATCAGGTGTTTGTTACTATTCAAAGAGGGCACTGCCTCTTTCACTTCTTTAACAGTAAAGTCATCAAAGTCATATTCCTCGGGATGGCAAATATTTTCAATGAATAACTTATCAAGATGAGTCTGCTGTTTGTCTTCTAAGCTGAAATGGGGTTCCTCCAATGGTGCAGCTATGGATGAGAAATGTTTTTCCGACGCGAGAATGGTATCATTATAGCTGTAGGTTATGTTGTCAATGTTGATCTTAGGTGAGCAGGTTAAACGGGTTGATCTTTGTCTGTCCAATAGCTTGGAAAACATGATAGCTTGATCATCGTTTTGAGTACACATAATTTGGCTGTAGTAGTTATTTCTTTTTTTGTGGCGATCTGTTGACGTTGCGCGACACGAAGCTTGTATCTCATTCGATTGCGATGTTCTAGAAACATGTCTCCTTTATGTAAGGGTACCGGTTAACCAGCTTTCTTCCATTCGTTTCAAAGTAAGCTTGTTCTATTTTCTATCATGATTTTTATAATGTGATTACTAATGTGCAGAGGATTGTGACGTTTCAGCTAAGTGTTTTTCTTGAGACCGGCATTAGATTTAGCTGTCGCGTCAAGAGTACACATCAGGCATGCAACCTCAAGGTGTGTGTTGAAGGTGTTAACAATACTTTCACATGGACGTAACACATTGGAAATGTCGGCCTTGTAATTTTATTTAATTTTCCACCATTGGTAGTGTTGTACAGGAAGGTTATTGGCTTTGATTTGTCTAGTCCTCTTGGCAAAGAAAATATTTTGAATTTGATAGCCATACAAATGGAAACATGGTCCAACATGTTATTTATGTCACCTGTTAGGATTCCATCAGACATCTGTGGATTGGAGGTATGACTTGAAACGAGGAAGTAATCTAATTGTGCATGATGATGGATTTTGCCGTTGACATTTTGAATTTCAAATGTCCGTTAATCTTGGGTAATTTGTTTCTCTAGTACCAAAATTTGCACTGTAACCCCCGATTTTTATTCTTGATTTTGAAAGTAAATGATCGAAAGATTCCTTAAGGAACATTGGAGCAAAAGTTTAAGTCTTTGACTTCCAAGGATCATATTACCTTCAAGCCAGCTCTTTTAAACAGACAAACGATTTTCCAGCGTTCTAAATCAGTCCCTCTAGGCAGATTTTGGTGACAACTTTTTTTCTTAAACGTACTTTGTAATAGTAATTCAAAATCTAAAATAGTAATTCAAATATCTGAACAAGTCATTCAATAGTTCAACTTAAATTTACTTATATTAAATACATAATAAGTTTGAATATGTAAAAGGCCGAACAAAACCTTTAACTCGTGAGAAAAAAATGCTTTTTTAGAATACGGGCAACGAAGTTCTGGTTGTTTCACTGTTACTATAGTCAGGCGCCACCTAGTGGCTATTTGTTAATTTGTGCCTGCATACAAGGATGCTGAGAGGTAAGCGTTTGTTCACATTATGTAGCCAAAAATATGAGTTAGTTCACTGTTGAATCCGATGAAAAACCTAAATGAGTCCGAGGTTATTTTCTGAACGCGTCCCATTTGATATCGAGCTGTAAGCTGCTGTGACAATGAATTACGTGCAGAGTAGACCCTGTTTAACGGAAAATTTGTTTGGAACGGTAATACCAACGGAGTCGGTCCTCATTGTATGTTCATGTTACAAATGGGTCTCTTTAGCAGCAGAGGTGCAATAAACTATGATTTTTTATAACGCCGACCGCTAAAACACCACTATGCAATATTTTGGAATACGTAGACATGAACATTGACGGAATGATTCCATGTTCAAATCATTTTCTGAGATCATTGAAACTATGTCCTCATATGAACATATCTTTCTTAGTTCCATTAAAATGTAGTTCAGGTTAACTGTTTATGCATTGTTTTCAGTAATTTGACGGCATAAATAAAGACCTGTCTTTTCCTAAAAATAACTGTACCAATCGACATTATTACATTTTATTCAAAAGAATGAGAGGAATTGCACGATGTATAATGGAACTTGGTAACAGAAAAACATAGCACAGAGACAGCAGAGACTATCGATAAGCAGGGACACAGATTTAACATATGGTCGATATCAATATTGAGAGACTTATTAAAGGAGTGTGTCGCGCCATTTTTAGAGGCAGTTCGATTCTTACATGTAAGTTAATTGAGGGATACTATAAAAACAGGACTACACCATTCTTTTACATAATTCATCGTTAGATTGGTGTGTCTTTTACTTGATGTCCATCCACTGGCTGTCGTTATATTTCAGACAGGGTGTGTCTGAAAATTCTACAGGTGCATTGTTGAATTTAGTAAAACGTCTGAATAAAAATACGATGACCCTTTTGAAGCTTCATCCACCTTTTACCGTCACCACTGCCATTGTTGTTGCCTTAAAAGTGATATTTTGAAATTCTTTCTTTATATTAACAACACCATGTTGAAATAAAAGTCTATAGATATACTTGGAAAAACATTAAATCCTAGACTAGACTTTAGTGTACAATGCCCTAACTGAACTTTCAGCGAACTGTCCCAGTTTTCTGTGTCGCTTACTAATGGCTGAAATTAGAATTTGTTTTACTACTGGTACTGAAATGACGTGTTGTTTTTCCCTGAGCGGTGTACAAACATCACTGACAGAAATAGATTGGCAGCGCACCTGGCACAGTCAAAAGTTAACATCTTTACGTGCAATCTAGTAATTACAATGTCTAGACATATGATTTGTGACAGGATTATTTAGGCATTTCATGCAGTCAGCAAAAATAGAAAAGCCGGTACCTGGAATTAACATGGTAACAAGCCTATTATGTTAGCACTAAGTCTTTGTCGATTTCACCGACAGGCTGTCGATAAAGCATATGTGCAGACACTTTATCTGAAACGCTATCGTAGTGTTTTTGTTCACGGCTGTAAAACTGAAAGTTGAATCCATTCTGTGTAAAGCACATATTGTTTCAGGTTTGAATTTTGCGAATAAAAGATCAATCTATGGTTACGTAATAAATGAACTTGCTAATTGTGACAGTGAGAGACTGTGACCAAACTCGAAGTAAATGTGCTTCATGTAATAACCCCTAATTATGCTCGAGGAATATCAACCAAGATATATTTGAATGAACAACAGCGTAAATGTGGTTGCTGAATAGTTTTGCTACAATCCAAATCTCAGATGGCTGTAAGACAGCCCAGATTGGCTATTGACAGATGGTTGTTACACTTTGCAGAAGAGGTCATTCAACATAGATGGACAATGTACTGCGAAACATATATCTATTTCAAATAGATTCGCAAGATAAACGAATATAGGCATTAGTTTCTCAAAAGACTCGAATAGTTGAAAGTCCATTAAGTCGACACAATCAACTCCACAGAGAACATTCATACCTTCGACCTGACTCCCATGCCACCTGGCGTAGCATCGTCACTGGCATTACTGGCCTCTTCTCGACAGTTGTAAAAGCAAACCAGCACAATTCAAGAGGGAGCAACTCCTTCTCACCTAATTTGGGATTTTCTGATCTTAACCAAATCATGACATTTTCATGTAAAATATTTCAATTCCACACACTCTCTATTTAACTGACATTTTAAAGTATTAAGAAACTGACAAATAGAAATCTTCAACCTTAAACATCAACAATCTTATTTTTATGCAGGTAAAAATCATCTTTTTCTGATAGGTTTCATTATGACATATTTGAAACACAAAATAACCTGCATTGATAGTCTCTGAAATTTTAATTTGAAAAATTAAAAATTATTACGTATATTGTTGAAGATTTCTAACATCAGCTATGTAGACACAGTAGCTGGTGCCTAGTACAGTCTTTTTTGGAAGAAAGCTAGCTGACCCTGCTTGAGATGGCGTACAGTTGAACGCCATCTCAAAGCCTGATCCTGCTTGAGATGGCGTTCAATTGAACGCCATCTCAAGGCACTGGGAGCTGACCCTGCTTGAGATGGCGTTCAATTGAACGCCATCTCAAAGCACAAACACGCCATGTCAATGTTGGAGAATTAACACTTCTGATGAACAAATAGGCCACCTTCTGTTATCATTAGTGAATAAAACTGATATGTTTGAGAGAGTGTTTGTACAGTTTCAAAGTAAAAAGTGAGTATACTGAGGTAACAACATTTAAAAAATAGCGTCAATGACACTTTGCTCATATTTGGTAACATGGGGTTGGTCAGAGTGATCGAGGTTATGCATATTTAATAGATAGTTCAGGACTGATGCTGGTAGTAGGTGAGAGCAGTCTTCGATGTTTCAGGAAATCACATATTGTACAATGTGGTGGAGTATATGAATGCATTGACATAGAGGAAGCTACAGATGTATGCAGTTAGAAAAATTTGTTTTTATTACCAAAGACGGAAAGATGGAAGTCTTGAAACACAGGATTAAATATCAGTACGAAAAGTATGTTAAGTAAAGGCTATATATAAAGCAGCACTGAATAACGAAACACAGGATTAAATATCATTACAAAAAGTATGTGAAACAAAGGCTATAAAGCTGCATAATGATACACAGGAATAAAGGGACATTGTTGCTATCTTTTGACCCTATTTTCCCCAATATTGTTGCTAACGTGTAGTTGCTGATGTTGTTCAATTTATTGAAAGATGTCTAAAAATGGTCGACCATAGACAACTTCCATCCAATTTTGCCTACACTGTGTAGAAAAATATCAGGCCAGGGGTTAACAGTAGCCCACCTAGAACCTCTGACCCGAGGTTTTTGTACACAGTGAAGGCAAAATTGGATGGAAGTTTTCTATGGCCGACCATTTTTTAGACATCTTTCAATAAGTTAAACGACATCAGCAACTTTTCGTTTGCAACAATATTGGTGAAAAAAGGGGCAAAAGATGGCGATAATGTCCCTTTAAATATCACTACGAAAAGTATGTTAAATAAAGACTATAAAGCTGCACTGATTAACGAAACACAAGATTAAATATCGCTACAAAAAGTATGTTAAATAAAGGCTATAAAGCTGCACTGAATAACAAAACTAAGTGGAACAGAAATCGTATGTAACTACTGTACGAAATGTAAGTTATTACAAAGAAAATGTAGTTATGTAAATGGGAAATGTACACTGTACAATGGAAGTCTGTAACGCTACAAAACATAGTCAACCAAAGAATTGTTATACTAGCAATTGTACAACATTTAAACAACAGGGCTGGATGTAGTATTGTGTACTTGTATCAAGTACTTATACTCTTAGTTATATAACACCGACTGCGCTAAAATACCACTGTGCAATATGTTCGCATACGTAGACATGAACATTGACGGAATAATGCCGTGTTCAAATTATTTTCTGGGATCATTGAAACTATGTCCTAATATGAACATATCTTTCTTAGTTCCATTAAAATGTAGTTCAGGTTTACTGTTTATGCATTCACAATTGTTTTCAATAATTTGACAGCACAAATAAAGACTTATCTTTTCCTAAAAACAACGGTACCGATCGACAATACTACATTTTATTCAAAAGAATGAGAGGAATTGCATGTTGTATAATGGAACTTGGGAATCGAAAAACATAGCACAGAGACAGCAGAGACTTTCGATAAGCAGGGAGAGAGATTTAACATATGGTCGATATTAATATTGAGAGACTGATTAAAGGAGTGTGTCGCGCCATTTTTTGAGGCAGTTCGATTCTTACATGTAAGTTAATTGACGGATTCTATAAAACAGGACTACACCATTCTTTTACATAATTCATCGTTAGATTGGTGTGTCTTTTACTTGATGTCCATCCACTGGCTGTCGTTATATTTCAGACAGGGTGTGTCTGAAAATTCTACAGGTGCATTGTTGAATTTAGTAAAACGTCTGAATAAAAATACGATGACCCTTTTGAAGTTTCATCGAACTTTTACCGTCACCACTGCCATTGTTGTGCCTTAAAAGTGATATTTTTGAAATTATTTGAAATAAAAGTTTGTAGATATACTTGAAAAAAACATTATATCCTAGACTAGAATAGTGTACAATGCCCTAACTGAACTTTCAGCGAACTGTCCCAGTTTTCTGTGTCGCTTACTATTGCTGAAATTAGAATTTGTTTTACTACTGGTACTGAGATGACGTGTTGTTTTTCCCTGAGCGGTGTACAAACATCACTGAAAGAAAAATAGATAGGCACCGTACCTGGCTCAGTCAAAAGGTAACATCTTTACGTGCAATCTAGTAATTACAATGTCTAGACATATGATTTGTGACAGGATTATCTAGGCATTTCATGCAGTCAGCAAAAGACAGACGCCGGTACCCGTAATTAGCATGGTAACAAGGCTATGTTGTTAGCACTAAGTCTTTGTCGATTTCACCGACAGGCTGTCATTAAACATGTGTGCAGACACTTTATCTGAAACGCAATCGTGGTGTTTGTGTTCACGGCTGTAAAACTGAAAGTTGAATCCATTTTGTGTAAAGCACATATTGTTTCAGGTTTGAATTTTGCGAATAAAAGATCAATCGACGGTTACGTAATAAATGAACTTGCTAATTCTGACAGTGAACCGAACACGGAATATGACATCATGGCATAGTCCGCATAGCAATTTAACATTCTGACTTGACTCGTCTTATGTGTATATGCATTCGTCTATGGTGTGCGTACTAGGCGCACGGCGTATTGGACGCATCAAGAGAGTGTGACCAAACTCGAAGTAAATGTGGTTCATGTAATAACCACTAATTGTGCACAAGGAATATCATCCGAGATTTATTTGAATGAACAAGAGCGTAAAAGTAGTGGCTTAATAGTTTTGCTACAATCCAAATCTCAAACGGCTGTAAGACAGCCCAGTTTGGCTATTAACAGATGGTTGTTACACTTTGCAGAACAGGTCATTCAACATTGAAGGACAATGTACTGCGAAACATATATCTATTTCAAATAGATTCGCAAGATAAACGAATAGGCATTAGTTTCTCAAAAGACTCGAATAGTTGAAAGTCCATTATGTCGACAAAATCAACTCCACAGAGAACATTCATACCTTCGAGCTGACTCCCATGCCACCTGGCGTAGCATCGTCACTGGCATTACTGGCCTGTTCTCGACAGTTGTTGAAAGCAAACCAGCACAATTCAAGAGGGAGCTCAGTTTGAAAAATTCAGAAACAATTTCTTCAATTCCAAGAAGTTAAGGTGAAGGAGAAACTTACGAAGTTCCGTATACCAGGCATTAGAGAGTGGCCTGATCACGAAGAGAAAGTATTAGACCACATTGAAGTCTCTTTGTATGCAGTCTGGAAGGGGCCGACGTAAAAGCAAAGAAGTCCCTGAAGCAAAGTATTTGTCTCGTTAGTTATCGCATATAAAGAATTCAATTGCCAGACAAGAGCGAATTCGGCTGGGGACCGTCAACGAATATAATAGATGTCTGACGAATTCGTTCGATACCGATGACGAAAAATGAATGCAACGCTCGGAGAGGAGAGCAGAACAGAAAATAAAGAAGAACGAAGTAACTGTGTTCCCATTCAATCAGGCCGTCATATTCTTGTTCCTAGTGTGTCTCAGCAGTGAAGATTCAGTCACAGAGTTTCTAACAACCTATACATGGCAACCTGTATCCGTCTTCGTCCAGTACTTCAGCTTCCAGCTTTGGGATCTGCTCAGGCGGCGGCATTTGCAGAACAGATGCACTTCACCAATCTCTACTGAGCAGGCAACGACCAGTGCAACAAACTTTCTGCATAATCAACACGAGGATCAGCCTCTAATCCTGTTTAGTCTCATGAACATAATTTTGACTTTACTCCCGCTTACGGACCATTTTACAAGTGGTATTGCCACAAACTTATGACGTCAAATCGCCGTAAACAATACACAGTGCTATAATTATAAGGCGTCTGTGTTTTGTTTACGGGGATTTGACGTCATCAGTTTGTGGCTATACCACTTGTAAAATGTAGCAATTCAATCCCCTCCACTTATTTCTTTAAGTAGTAATTTTTCATGCAGGAAGCATGAGCGTTGTGAACAACGCTATTTCGCAATTACTTGAAAACGGTTGCATATCCAAGCATTCGTCTTCTCCTTTTTGTGTCAAAAACCTTTCTGTTGCAGAGAGCAAAAAAGGTAAGATTGGTTCTAGTGGACCTCAGGAATGTCAATATTCATTTAGAGAAGAAATCTTTCCGTTATGAAGGTCATAAGACCCCAGCTCAAATGTTAAGCAAAAACTATTATTTGTTTAATCTGATATTCAGTGCCGTTGTAACCACGTTGATGTTTTTACTAGCACCGTAAATTTATCGGATTTTCACTTTTAATGTATGGGGATTTCTTGGGATTTGCACTGTAAATTTGTGGGAAGTGCTTTTGGTTTGTACTCTCATATCGTTAGAATGCTTTTTGTTGATTGAATTCTTCATTGACTTAGTTATCCAAGGTTTGCGTTTCAACACTGATTTCATTGAACGTGTAACGATTGGAGCATGCCTATCACAGCATTGTTTAAAAATTGAAACAAAGGTACAATAAGCTTCATTTACATCATCTACACAATCATAAACTTCATTCCATGGTTGTCTTGAAAGATCTTGTCTAAATTCGTCAGGAGAGAAATTCCTGTAACTTCTGTAAGATACTGTCCCTTTCATTGAGGTAGTAGTAAAAAGATTCATAAAAATTGCAAAGACAGGTAAATGGTCTGAAATATCTGCAGCAATAGTACCCGATAAAATTTGATAATTATTAATATTCGAATATATATGATCAATAATACTTTTAGAGGTTTCAGTAATATGAGTAGGCACCCGTATAAGTTGTTTCAAATTCAAGCAAGACAGACTTGTGAAAAAAATTCCTGTACTACTTTCTGAATTCGAAAAATCCATGTTCAAATCACCCATCAAAATACACTGCTTTTTATCTAGTTTGATTTTTGTAAGTACATGTAAGAGACTGTTTTCAAATTCTGATATACTAGTATTTGGCTTCCTGTAAATAATTCCTACAACAAATATTTGGTTTCTATCAGTAATTTCTAACCAGAGTGTCTCAGAGTGTAATACATGAAAGGGCAATGTTTTATATTCAACAGAATTGTGAATGTAAGCCGCAACACCACCACCCCTTCCAATTTCCCTACAGTTAAATTCTAAATCATATAAAGTAAGAGTAAACAGATCACTATTATTCATGGCCCAGGTTTCAGAAATTCCTATGACTTTAAACTTTTCAGTCAACGTCTCTTCATATAATAACTTAAACTCTTCAAAGTTTCTACTCATTGAGCGTACATTAGTATGGGATACTGTAAAAGAGCACTGTATAAATTGATTGAAAGTTTCCTTGAAATCTGATGGAGTAAGAGGGTTACGTTTACAGTTTACATCACAAAAAACATTCTCCGGTTCAGACAAAACCATACAGAATCTGATTCACTAGAAGGTTAAATTACAACACTTCAAAATGTTACAGCACACGTTTTAAGTATTTATACAATTTTCGCAAGGTCAACCTCATTACGGATGGTAATGGGTCTCATACTCTGATCTTTTTTCACATAAATGTTCCCATTGTATGACCATAAAAATCTATACCCATGTACCTTACGTTTTTGGTTAACTTGTTTTAGAAGATTTCTTTTATGTGTTGTCAGGTTTTCATTAACATAAATGTTATTCTTATCTTTGTATCCTAGCGTGCCTGTTGTAGTGTTCTTTATACGTTTTCTGTCCTTATAGATTTTGTCGCGTGTTCTTCGGTTTGTAAAGCGTATGATAATTGGTCTTGGTCTTCTTCTTGTACGGTCTGTATCGTTGACTGGTGTGTTAGGTGTGTTAGGGCTATACACAAAATACGGCCCTGTATGGCTCGGGCTCGGCTCGTCCAATACGTCACTCACTGAGCCCTCGTCGATGCAGGGCCGTATTTTGTTAATAACCCTATATTATTGAAATACAATAGAATTTGGGGTTAGTACACAGAATACCTCCATAAGGGATAAGTTACTGGCGTCGGTCGTCATTGTATGTTCAGATTACAAAAGGGCTTTCTTCAGCATCAGACATTCAATAAACTATAGTTTTCTTTGATAAGCACGACCGCGAAAATACCACAATATTTTGACATATGTAGATGTAAACATTAACTGGATGATTCCAGCCCTTATATGAACTCATCCTCATCGTTCCATCAAAATGTTGTTCAGGTTCACTCTTTATACATTGAAAATTTTAATTTCACTGAACAAATAAAGACTTGTCCTGTCATAAAAACAACTAAAGTGATCGAAATATTTTTTTCAAAAAAGGGACCAATTGCACTATGTATAATGAAAATTTGGGATCGGAAAACACAGTACAGAGGCAGTTGAGCCGTTTGATAAGCGGGGACATATCATGAACATATCAATACTAATATTGAGAGATTAATTATAAGAGTGTGTCGCATCATTTTAGAAGCAGTTCGATTCTTGCATATAGGTTATTTTAAGAATTTACGAGTTCTATAGAATAGGACTAGGCCATTCTTGCATATAATTCATTGTTAGATTGGTGTGTCTTTTGTTTGGTGTCCATTAATTGCCCGTCGTTATATTACAGGAGTTAGAGTGTGTCTGGAAGTTCTTCAGATGAGTTTGTTGAATTTATTAAAAGCTCTGAGTCAAAGTACGATGACCCCTTTAAAGTTCCAGTTATGTTAACTATCGATGATTTTGTCAATATTGTTATTTTATAAATCATTACAACTTCTTATGCTACTCCCAAGAGAATGTTCAAACACCCAATATTAAGCATGTCAACTTATTGTTGAAATGTTTAAAAAGGTTTTTTATTGTTTACATTTGAATTGTAGTCCTAACCAGAAGTCATTAATCAATAACAATGCAGTTTACAACCATAGGCGCTGAGTTAACAAGCTGGATGCTGTGTATATCAACATTCTTTTGGGAGAAGAACAAGGAGTTATGGGTAACATTTAAATATAAATTGTGAAATCATCATAAAATCTAGCATTATTGAGGCTTTAAAGTTTAATAATAAGTTTGATAATAAGATTGATAATTTACATGCCAAAGGAACATTTTAAGTCGTGAGTAAAAGTGCATGATTAGAATACGGGTAATGAAGTTCTGGTTTTTTCACTGTTACTATTTTTAATTAGTCAGTCGCCGGCTATTGGCTATTTGTTAAATTGTGCCTGCATACCTGATGCTGAAAGGTAACCGTTTGTTTACATTATGAAGCCAAAAATATGAGGTAGTTCACTGTTGAATTCGACGTAAAACCTAAAGAAGTCTATGGTTATTTTCTGATCGGGTACCATTTGATATCGAGCTGTCACCTGCTATGACAATAAATTACGTGCAGAGCTCGAGTCGATCTTTGTTTTAAAAAATGTGTTCGTAACAGTAATACGAACAGGTTGGTCCTCATGGCAAGTTCAGGTTACAAATGGGTCTCTTCAGCAGCAGAAATCCAGTAACCTATAATTTTTTTATAAGACCGACCGCGAAAATACCACAATATTTTGGCATTCGTAGATATGAACATTGACGGAATGATTCATTCTTAAAATCTCTTTCTAAGATCAATGAAACTATGTCTTAATATACATATATCATCCTTTTTCCATTAAAATGTTGTTCAGGTTTACTGTTTATGCATTCACAATTGTTTTCAGTAATTTGAAGGCACAAATAAAGACCCGTCTTTTCCTGAAAATTGCTGTACCGATCGAAATTATATCTTTTTTATTCAGGAGAATGAGAGAAATAGCACGATGTATAATGGAACTTGGGAATCGAAAAACATAGCGAAGAGACAGCAGAGACTTTCGATAAGCAGGGAGTCAAAATGAACATATGGTCGATATTAATATTGAGAGACTGATTGAAGGAGTGTGTCACGCCATTTTTAGAGACAGTTCGATTCTTGCATGTATGTTAATTGACGAATTCTATACAACAGGACTAGACCATTCTAGTACACTATTCATTGTTAGATTGGTGTGTCTTTTGTTTGATATCCATCAACTGGCTGTCGTTATATTTCAGCCAGGGTGTGTCTGAAAATTCTACAGGTGCGTTGTTGAATTTAGTAAAACGTCTGAATTAAAATACGATGACCCTGTTGAAGTTTCATCCAACTTTTACCGTCACCACTGCCATTGTTGTTGCCTTAAAAGTGATATTTTGAAATTATTTCTTTATATTATCAACACCATGTTGAAATAAAAGTTTGTAGATATACTTGAAAAAACATTAAATCCTAGACTAGAGTTAGTGTACAATGCCCTAACTGAACTTTCAGCGAACTGTCACAGTTTTCCGTGTCGCTTACTATTGCTGAAATTAGAATTTGTTTTATTACTGGTACTGAGATGACGTGTTGTTTTTCCCTGAGCGGTGTACAAACATCACTGACAGAAATAGATAGACAGCGTACCTGGCACAGACAAAAATTAACATCTTTACGTGCAATCTAGTAATTACAATGTCTAAACATATGATTTGTGACAGGATTATCTAGACATCTAGACAGGCCAGTACCAGGAATTAACATGGTAACAAGGCTATGTTTTTAGCACTAAGTCTTTGTCGATTTCACCGACAGGCTGTCATAAACCATGTGTGCAGACACTTTATCTGAAACGCTATCGGCCAGCAAACTTTTAACCGGCTTATTTTTCCGAAAATCGAAATTTTTATTTTTCCTCTATAGAATGAACACAGGGATGGCGGCCATTTTGAATTTAAAATATTGGTAAATCTTGAGTTATTAGTTTCTTTAGAACCAAAATTTGGACGGTGACCCCCGACTTTTATTGTTGATTTAGCAAGACAATGGATGACAATTTTATTAAGGAAAGTTTGAGCAGTAGTTTAAGTCTTTCACCTACTACCTTCAGGAGAAATAAAACTCTTTACTGGAACTAAATTCCTTACAGTGTAAAGCTCACCTAATGAAAACCTTGAAATGTCACCTGAAATGTGTTGTGGATATACAGCACTAACATAAAACAACATAGTGACAGAGACCAATGTTGCAAAGGTTTTACCATGGTGGTCTTTACTATATTGTATAGTCAAGACTAATTTACTTTTTGTAAAGGGGTTACAACCATGCGTGGTCTTTCCAAGTGTGTAAGAGAAATAATTATGCCACATTGTGGTCGATCATCAATTTCGATATATTGATCCTGACAGCGACAACAGAATTCGACTACTACTTTCGCATGGTTTTAAACATCTAGACAGTTAGCTAACTGGTACAGCTTAACGATAAAAACGGATATGTGTTACGTGCCACTGCAAGAATTACACCTCTTGACATCTGTAAATCCTTTTTGAAATTTTACATGATACAATAATACCGTTAGCGATCTATATCTTACAAAATATCCTATTTTTTGCAAAAATGCTGTTTGATATGTTATTACTTTATAATGAGCATCAAATAAAATGTCTCTTGAATATGTACCATGCCTCTAAAACACCAGTCTTAAGCTGCTCTGATCGTTCATTTTGGTCTGCAGCACCGTACATACCCTATAAAGCGTTAGTAGTAGAATCCTGTGTATCTGAAACGTCATTTCATCATTTTAATCCTTTCAAATTTGATCCAGGTAAAGTACAGATATTCTCCTAATCTTTTCTGCAAGTAATGCAGTAAGAGGTGTATATTTCGATGAAAAATAAAATTGGCCGATGTTCAGCTTGTGTGCTTTGGAACGCGGCCGAAAATCACACGAGATTCCATCATACCTGATACTTTATCTGGTTCAATAATACTGATTTCGTGTGATTTTCTGCCGAATTCGAAAGACGCGTCGCCAAAACATAAGCATGAGCAATATTCCTGTCACTCACGCATAGGTAGGCGGAGTTAACGTCAGTAAAGTAAAGGTGCCGAACGTTCTTTGCGAGATGATGCGAACATTGCTGACGTTGATATTTTGGCGATGTGTCTTTCTAGCACGGCCGAAAATAACGCGAAATGAGCATTTTTGTATGAAGCACATAAAGTTTTAGATATTAATTTTGCGAATAAAAGAACAATCGACGGTTACGTGATAAACGAACTTTCTCATTCTCAAAGTAAATAGAATGCGGTATATGACATCATGGCATAGTCCACATAGTAAGTTAGCTTTCTGACTTGGTTCGTCTTATGTGTATATACATTCGTCTATGGTTTGCGTACCAGGCGCAGGGCGGAATCGGAGGCAAGAAGAGACTGTGACAAAACTCAGAGTACATGTGCTTTATGTTATAACCCCTAATTATGCACCAGAGATAGTAACCAGATATATTTGAACTATATTAGACAACCGAATAAACAAGAAGCGTAAAAGTTATTGATTCATAGTTTTGATACTATCCAAATGGCAAATGGCTGCAAGACAGCCCAGTTTCGTTATTGACAGATGGTTGTTTCACATTGCAGAACAGGTCATTCAACATGGAAGGACAGTGTAGTACGAAACAGATATCCATTTAATAATAATAATAATAATATCCTTTTTTCTTCTATAGCGCATTACATGATAGTATACAATCTCAATGCGCTTTACAACACTTATAGATAAAAAAAGTACATATGTTATCATAAAAACAATAAGAAACATAAAAAACATGCACACATAAACATATACATACATAAACACACGTGCGCGCACACATACACACACACACACGCGAGCTAATGTAAAACTGAGCAGTCTGGTAAAAATATTAAAATTGTACACGCTAAATTGTTCAACTTTTTAAACACAATTGAAAAACACTAATGGAGTTACATAAAAAAAACGTCTTTCTCCTCACAGTGAGAAATAGAATTATTGTACAGCGTACGCCTTCCTAAAGAGATAGGTTTTAAGTTGTGTTTTGAAAGAATAAATGGAAGATGCGTTTCGCATAGAAACATCAAGGGAATTCTGTGAGCAGCTACCGAAAAAGCGCGCTCTCTATAATGCGCCTGATTATGCTACAAAACTTGTCAAACCTCGCTATAAAAAACAAAATACTGCTGCCAAGAAATGTATTTACTCTACATCAAAACAAGAGCACTATCAGTGACTAAACCTTTTGGGGTTGGAGATAGAAATAAATTTTTTAGTATAACCCAAACGGGATTCGAGCCCCCACACACTTCACGGCAACATCGCCTAGCTGCTAGACCTCACACAAAACCAGTAGGCTACCGTTTCCAACCCAAAAAAGTTGGTCACAGCAACCGACTTAGATGTTACAATCCTGTGCGCGAGCGAACAACACAGTGTGCATGGAGCAGACGACACATGGACACAGTACAAACACACATATAGTAATCGGAAAAGCACGAAGCTTTTTACTGAGCTATCAGACAGACTCGGGGACAAGTAAATATCCACCAGCAGAAACTGTCCACTCAGGTTAAAGAAATAAATGTTTTACTATAACCCGAACGAGCATTTCCAGGATTATGTGACAATATTTTTAAAAAAGATCAGCAAATAAAGAATGGTGATTCACAGAAAAGTTATCAGATGTCATTTAGTTTTCAGACCTTTCCATTGTTCCACACATTAATGCTGTATAAATTAAAGGGGAAGTTTACCAAGGCTGATGTTTATATACATGCGAGCTTTTTGGTCACTTATTCAAGAAAAGCCATTTTCGCCACTCATATTTTGCACAATTTTTTACAAAAATGGCTGAAACCAGTGGCAGTTGTATTTTACGGCTTCATTAACTCACTATATATTTTGAGTCTTGGGAAAAAGTGCCAAGCATGGCACTTTCATCATATGATATGGCAGGGACCATCTTCCGATGGATATGGCATTGTCATCCACATTCACACCAGGCTCTGCGTATTTGCATAAGTATTGTTTAAGTTCTACAAATACGCAAAGCCTAAGGTGAGTGAGTGGACAATGCTATACCCAACAGATGGTATGGTATAAGATGGTCCCAGCCGTATCATGTGATGAAAGCGCCAAGCTTGCCGCTATTTTCCCATGATTCAAAATAAAATGAGTTGAGGAGCCCTAAAATGCAACTTCTGCCACTACTTTTATTTGTTTTTGTAAAAAATCATGCGAATTATAAGTGACAAAAACGGCTATTTTGGAATAAGTGACCCAAAAGCTGTCACATATTATGTAAAATCATCCTCGGTGAACTTCCCCCTTAAGAGTTGAAATCTGCTTGTAATTCTGTCGTGAGTGACACATTTAATGTCTATGGACTTAAGTGAATGATATACACTAGTTTCACATCTTTAAATGCTATTTCAATCACAGGATGGAAATCCAAATTTAACATTCTTAATGCAATTGCATAAATTTGCGTAAAGTTTGTCAGCTCCTGTACGCACCTTTATGCAGTGCATAAAGGTGTGTAAATAGGCAGTGGTGGCGCCTATATGCATCTTCATGCACTTGTATAAAATTGTTTAATTGCTCATTAAAACCAGATATGAACTGAAAATGCTCACGTGTTTCATTGTTATTGCAGTTATGTGTAAATTTGAACCTCTGGCACATGTTTGCAACTTAATTGAAAGTATTATGATCAACATAATGAACAATATTCACAGCCGATTAACTCTAAAAGATCATGAAGTATACAAATACGTAATTAGCTAGAATAAAAATACCTTCTTTGACTGCTGTCATTGTACCACCACTTTATATAGCAAGTGTAATTGCCTCTAGCCAAGTCCTTCAAGCCATATATGCCAAGCTGTGAAAGCTCATTAGATATGCTAATTATAAATTAGCTGACATGAAAATGTGGAATGACTTTCAATATTGTTTTAACCTGGTATAATCATCAATGTACACAGCATGTTTTGCCAACTTTGATCTTTAAGTATATAACAAGTTTCATCAACTCTGGTCCAGTCAATTCAAATATATATCCCTAATTAGCAAAGTTCATTAAATATGTAAATTAGGAATTGGCTGAAGTAAAAATGCTTAATGATTTTCAATAACGTTGTATCATAGTATCTCCAATGCATGTAGCAAGTTTTGTCAATTTTGGTCAAGTCAATTCAGATATATATCCCTAATTAGTAACGTTCATGAAATATGCAAATTTGGAATTGGCTGAAGAAAAAATGCTGAATGACTTTCAATAATATTGTATCATAGAGTCTTAAATGTACATAGCAAGTTTCATCAATTTTGATGAAGTCAATTCAGATATATATCCCTAATTATGAAAATTCATTTAATATGTAAATTAGGAATTGGCCGAAGTAAAAATGTCTTTTGACTTTCAATAATGTAAAATCACAGTATATTTGATGTTTACAGCAAGTTTCAACCACTACAATCAAGTTGATTCAGATATATATCCCTAATTAGGAAAGTTCATTACATATGCAAATTTGGAATTGGCTGAAGTAAAACTGCTAAATGAGTTTCAATAATGTTGTATCATAGTATCTTTAATGTATATAGCAAGTTTCATCAATTTTGGTCCAGTCACTTCAGATATATATTCGTAACACAGGCGTGCTGTTTTCTGGGTAGTTTCTATAAGTGTAGTTTATTCTACGTTTCGACGTTCTCTTCCGTAGCCTAATCACCAAGGTAAGAAACAGAATTATCCGGCCTGCCAAGAAAACTGCACGTTCTAGTCGAAAAATAAACACAAATCCTTCATTGAGTTACCTAGTTAGATGCGGAAGGATCTCGGCTGTCCAAAAAACACACTCATGTCACGATAAAATGACAACTTTCGAAGAAATCTGCCGTGTTTTGACAAACTAGGCATTTCTGGCGTCCACCGTTGTAATAACGCAACTCATTATCATAATTGTACGCCGTCCGCATCGCTGATTGGTCAGTGAGCAACGCCATCAACGGCATCAGACTGAGATGCACCACTTTCTATGTGCAGACACTCAATGAAGGATTTGTGTTTATTTTTCGACTAGAACGTGCAGTTTTCTTGGCAGGCCGGATAATTCTGTTTCTTACCTTGGTGATTAGGCTACGGAAGAGAACGTCGAAACGTAGAATAAACTACACTTATCATGCTTATAGAAACTACCCAGAAAACAGCACGCCTGTGATTCGTAATCAGCAAAGTTCATTAAATATGTAAATTAGAAATTGGCTGAAGTAAGAATGCTTAATGATTTTAAATAATGTTGTATCATAATATCTCCAATATATGTAGCAAGTTTGGTCAATTTTGATCGTGTCAAATCAGATATATATATATCCCTAATTAGGAAAGTTCATTAATATGCAAATTAGCAACTATCTTTCATGTCACCCCTTAATGGTTCCCACTGCTGATATATCTTTATGTGATCAACATTTGTAGCAAATCCCATCAAATTGTGTGCATTTGCTTTTAATGTATATCCGTTTTTTCTAAAATCATTAATTATGCAAATGAGCAAAAAGTATTCAAATCACACCCACCAAAAACTAATCAGTTCTTGCCATTTGCTAACCTAATCTATGTACCAGATTTGATTCGGATCTGATTGGCCGTTTTTGAGATATCGGACCAACAGACAGACAGACAGACAGACAGACAGACAGACAGACACAGAGACAGACAGACAGACAGACAGACAGACAGACAGACATCGCTGCAACATATGCTCACGTGTGTGAACATGTGAGCAAATTATGCACCTTTATGCAATCAAATAAAGTTGCATAATGTTCAGGTATATGTTACAACACTTGCGATGACACCTGGGCCTCTACCCTCGCTTTAGAAATGGGAGATGGGAGTGTTTTTGAAGCAAGGTGAGAAATATCCAGTCTGTTAATGCTTTGATCAATTCTTTGGATAAATCAAACCATGGATATCTATGATCAAACCAATCAGGAAAGATCATGAGTTTACCACATGCATTCCCTCAATACTGGTGAAGACGGTCTCATACCTTTAGTTCTCATAATTTTTACAGTTCTCAATTGTTAGTGCCAAGTTCAATTGAGATAAAGCTTGTCTTTTGTATACCACTCTATCTGTTGTCGCTGTCTCGAAGGAAATAGTAACACGTTGGGCCCGGGCAATGACAATGACAAGTTTGTGGCAAATTTTAGGTCTATTTTTCAAAAATCCCTGAGAGGCCTCATTGAATAGTGCTAAATCTATGTACCTAATCAGGAATCGTATGGCCCTAGCAGATTTTTATCGTAAAGTGTGCTTTACTGAATCCAGACAATTAATGGACATGGCGAGCACACTGCAGACCTGCAAGGAAATAAACATCCAACACATCATTGACATGACGATTTGCATAATTATTCGTGAGTGACAGAGAGAAAGACAACAAAGGCCAATTTACATAATGGTTTGTTGACTGGTCTGATAGTTAAGGCTAGAGCAATTCTTTCGGCAAACACTGCTTTGTTATGTTACGTCCTCTAATAAACCATGTTTAGCTCCATGAAAAATTACAGTCATTCTGTTCAGTAACTCAAATCTCATCGCTAGTACTACACACCAACACCGGATCAGTAATATTTTTCCGATCTAAGTAATTGTCAGCCATTTGCTTTGTAAGTTCTACTCTTTGTCCAGTCAAACGTTCCACCTGCGGGCTACTGCGTGAACTGTCAGTCGGGAAAGGGTCGGTTTCTTCATCTATGTTTATTTCAGAAACATCAGCAGCATCCTCATCATCCAAATTTGGTAAACCTAATTCATCGAGTGGTACATATTCTCCTCCTTCTGCCATATTGTACCTTTACATTACTTCAATTATTTTTTATCATCCCTTACATATACAGTAAAAAATGCACATCTCAGTTGTTGAAAGTGTTGAACAGTTGGCCGACTATATCAAAAGAACTAGCGCTGCGTATCGTCGCAGTTATAAATTGATGGGCCAAATTGATATGGCTCTTAATGTGACTAAGGCAATTCTTGTCAGTTCGGCCGAGAACGGGTCCGAATTACAAAATACAAGAGCACTTTCCGGAAAGGATACAGAGGAGATCTTCATAGTTACAAAAGTCGTGTACGCAGCTGGACTGGGAACGCGGCCCGTTTACAAGATAAAGGACCTGAATGGTAAGGAAATACTTGGCACTTTCTATTCCAATGAGCTGCAGAGCACTGCCGGTGCAGACGAGCTGTATAGAGTCGAACGAATTCTGAAGACGAAAAAAAATAGAGGAAAGAAATACTACCTAATAAAATGGCGCGGTTATCCAGAAAGTTTTAATATTTGGGAGCCAGTGGAAAATGTGGTGGCTGGAACTACTTGATAAGTGCACAGTAAGTACTGTAAGTAAGTGCGCATTACTGAGCAGTACTGGAGCGGGCTCCCGGCCAAGTATTTATCGTGAAATGACATGAATGGCATTTTGCTATTTATCTATATTATAGAGATTTCTCTTTAAATGTAATTTTCGCATAAGATACACTAGGATATGCAATGGTATACTTTCTATCTCAGATGCGAGAGAAATGCTGGGAAATGACGATATCGAAGTTAGTATCGATGACGGCAAATTCAGGATAGGAGACTATGTAGATCCTAAGATATATGTAGACAATCTAGAATTAACTTTCCCAATCAAACCTAAATTTGGCTCCAATGATCCCGCCACATGCGATGAAATGTGTGTATCTTGGGATGAAACTCTTAAAAATTTATGAGATGTATTAAAAATACGGACATTAGGTTATGGCTGTGTTCCAACGAGCAGGCTTGCAGCAGCAGTGTTCGCCGACTACGACGACACAGCATATTACCGTCCCATTAAATGCTATAGTAAGAAAGGTAGAGACACACTATATTTTAAATTTAAATTCAGAAGGCTTGACAATGGCGATTTCGCTACACGCATTGATATAACACTAACCCCATTGTCAGCCAGAGAAAATTCTGCTATTGTATCTGGTTATCTTCAAAAGCCCTATCGGAACAGAACCCCTAGGGGAAGCAAAGGCCCTGGCGGAATGGAAGGGGGACTCTGTAGGGGAAGTAATATAGAATTATTGACATTTAGGCCGCGCTTATTTGTTAATAAGAAAATGATTAGCCTCTCTTTCATCATAGAGAATCTTATTGTCGCGCCTTCTTTAAATTACGAAGTGGAAGAAGTCAACTTATTCAAATTATACCTGAGATATCGAGCAATAAATGCTGAAAAGGGGATCAGGGTAGAATTCGCGGATTAACCGGAATACAAACAAATAGCAGAACAAATGGCGGAATACGATCAAGAAGTGGAGGAATACGATCAATAAATGATGGCGGGGGCATATCATAGAATAGATATTTTTTTAGAAATTTTTTATAGTATATAATCCACTTGATAATGGAGAGCATTGTCGGCAATGAATATAAGATAAGTCGGCTTGGAGATATATATGATCTTGATTTTAACAGGGACCTAGACACTCATAACTACTTATACGCCATAACCCGCTCAGATATAACAGATGCTTCGGGCCAAGTATTTGTTCTAGAAGAGCCATTCGGCAAAAAAACAGAGGATCTATTTCAATGGCCTTAGAGACAAATTAGTGAAGAAATATGAAGAAAAGCGCCCGCCCAGCCCTCGGAAACTTACAACCTATAACATCAAAAAGCAGCATCGCTTACTAAAATCCTTTTGCGATGCAGTTTTAGAAAAATATTTTCCCTAAGTCAAGCAGGTCGAGGACATAGCAGGGATCGACATCATCACAAAAGAGAGTAACATGTATCGCGTTTATACAGAAATGGAAGTCAAATTGGTGGATCCAAAAGACCAAAGTGTGCAAACTTGGCCATTGTATGTCAAATTAAAAGGCATATGCCCAAAAGAAGAGGGAGTATGGTCGGATATGAAACAGCAATTAATATATAAATACGAGCATGCACTCGAAACAATTGCAAATGTTGAAGGCTCTGGTCTTGTTTTCGAGGAGATACTTAATTTTAAAGTAAATCTGGTAGAAGTTCTACTGGGAGCAGGCTCCCCTGGCGGAACCAAACAGGTTCAATTGCCTTGTTGGCTAAAAAGTAAGCATTGTGTCAGTAATCTGATTCTGCCTGACGGCCCTGGTGCCCCGAAGGCTTCCAGTATGCAGTCGTGGCAAGCTTCAAATATAATAAATTTTGCGAGAAATGTGGTCAAACTAGAAGGAACTGGAAGACATATGCTCCGTTCATCGCCGACTATTGCTGGGATGGAATACCATTTCCTACGCCCGCCGAGGCTGCCATATTCAAGCGCTTCGAGCAGCAAAATCCAGGTGTCAAACTCCAAGTATTTCAGATTTATGAAAGTGATCCTGACCCGTCCGACAGAACTGTCATTTACAACAGTGGGTCACGGCCCGCGACAGCCAATATCTTACTGATAGTCTGCGAGGAAGACCGCGCCCAATTCCTACCAATTACTGCATTAAGTCATCTTCATAATTCTCGTAATAATTGTAAGAATGAGCACAGACGGAAGTGTATTTGTATGCGTTTTGGGCGAGGTTATGCGAAGACTGAAGAGTTGCAAATACATCAGATATACTGTGGGACAGACACCGCTCAGCCAATTTTTCCTAAGGAGGTGTGTCAATTCGAAGGTCATAGGAAGAAAGTGGTTTGCCCCTACGTCGTATATGCAGATACTGAGGCAATCATTGAGAAGGACACCGGCCTGCACATTCCAATTTGCATTTCGTATGTTATGATTAAGCGATGGCCGCCCCTGCCTGACAGCCAGCCGGAAATTTACTGTAAAAGAACAATCACGGGCCTCTCTTACATTACAGAATTTGTAAAGGATATGAAGAAAAGGGTCGAGATCTATTCAGAATCATACTATTGTAAAGTCGTATCGATGAAAGATCCTTCTCTATACAGGACGCCTTCGGCCGGACGCGATCTGATCTACGTTGCATGTGACAAGAGTGCCACATATCGGAAAGGTATAAAGAATGTGTGGGTGGGGAAGGCTTCTATAGCCTTCTATTGTGTAGGGTGCCGCCCGTCGAGAACCATTCCTATCGACTTTCACAACCTCAAGGGATATGATGGCTCTTTTATTTTGAATAAGTTACATGAACTCGATCCTTCCGTTCTGATAGGGCCCCAAAAGGGTACTGGCGGCCCGGAGCCCAAAATTTTAGCTAAGACGGCCAACGGAGGAATAACGTGTGTTATGAAAATATTCATCTTTCATGGCACAATTGTGATGGATAAGAAGAGGCAGACAGTTAAACGTTTCTTTTCGATAAAGTTTATGGACAGTGCCCAACTGATGTCTGGATTGCTCGCGAAGTTGGCAAAGACAGTGTCAGATGATGAGTGGATAGTGCCACTTTCGCATCCAGAGATTCAGCGTGCGAAAGGTTTCTTCCCATATGAATATTTAGATTCTCCCGAGCGATTGGAAGAGGAGGAGCTACCACCGAGACACAAATTTCATAGCAAAATGACGGAAGAGGGGATCTCGGAGTCCGAATATGAACATGCATTGCGAGTATGGGACAAAGTTGGGTGCCGGAAGATTAAAGATTATATAGAATTCTATTGCGAGACGGACGTTCTCCTACAGACAAATCATCCGGCGTATGCGACAGGTGGGGCCCCTGTCCGAAATAAAATATCTTGATGCCAACAACCAAAATGGATGGGCAATGAGCCAGCCAATTCCAGTGGGCGGACTTCATTGGATGACGAGGGAAGAATTGTTCTGTTCCCGTTCTGAAGACTTCCCGCCCTCTTTTCTAGAAGTAGACCTAGAATACCCGGTCGAATTACATGAAGAACATAGTGATCTACCTCTTGCGCCGCATTACTACGAATTTCCGCGCCAGAGCAGTCAACTGATCACGAATCTCATGGACAGAGAGCAGTACGTCTTACATTACAAGTTGCTAGAATTCTATCTTCCAATGGGAATGCGGCTGAAAAAGATCCAAAGAGCCTTTAACACACAAATGAGGGCAAAGGGAAAGACAGACTTTGAAAAGAATTTCTATAAGCTGATGATTTACGCGATGTTCGGCGAGACAAAAGATGTTCGAAAGTACAGAGACTTTAAATTTGTGGTGGGTTATGGCTGTGAAAAAATCCAGAAGCATAACACAAAAGATGAAACATATAACGCTCATAACTAGTAAAGAGGATGGTGATTCCTGCGAGAGTGCCCTGTTGGAAATGAAAACTTATGAGCATCGATATGTAAAGCCATTTTTCATTGGCCCAGCAGTGCTTAAACTGTCTAAGCTACTTATGTATGACACGCATTACAATTACTTTCGTGAGCGGTTCCCTGGAATATGATTAGCCTACATAGATACTGATAGTTTCATATATAGTGTGCCCCTTCCCTCTCCTGACATAACTTTCAATGAAATAGTTGGAGAAGATGTAGAACAGAATGGCGAGAAATCGATATATGATACCAGTGGTATGGTAGCCTCCGATTTTCTGAAGATTAACAAAAAAGTGATAGGTAAATTTAAAGATGAATTGAATGGAGAACCTATTCTTGATTTTGTCGGCATTTGTTCGAAAGTATATGCCTTTCATAGTCCAACTTCGGAGACAAAAAAATAAGGGGATAAAAGATGTATGTGTTCGTAAACATCTAAACTTTGAAGACTATAAGGATCTCTTTGAAACTGGTGCATTCAGAAGGAAAGAGACCGAGCGGGCACAGTTTGTACAGTTTGTGCGGAAAGCTGGTGAGATTAGGAATGAAAACCGTAGTAAAATTGTGATGGCGCCAAATGATATCAAATGTTTACAGTTATATGATCCAGACACAAAAGAATGGCTGGCAGAAGCAATACCAATAGGATATGTGTCCCCCCTTAGGAACCGTTCTGATAGGGCCTACGGAGACCCTACAGAGCCGCTTTGGAGACTAAAATAGTGTAGACTTTAACCTATTGTTCTCAATAGAGACCATTGCATCGCTGATAACGTAGACCTGGTCCAACATTTTATCATCATGATCGCTGTCGTTGGTGTCCTTAAGTAATTATCCTTTTTTCGGATTTCAAGTTGCACACCATCTTTTGTGTTCATTACTCTTAGTCCATTTCCATGAAATTCAATATCTTGAAAGCTACGCAGATCAATAAACAGGCAGAATTTATGCTTCAAATAATCCTTTCATCTATATCAATTTCACACCAATCTTTATCTCCAGCAAAATACCATCGTGCTTCTCTCCAAAAATGTCTTGGTAACATCTTCTGGGCATAAATCTTATTTGCAATGCCTTCGATTGTTACAGACACAGATTCACTGTTCGGATACGTGAAAAGTTCGCTATTCAGTTCTGACCATTTCTGATCTTTAGTGAAGAGTACCAGGATGCCTCTCATGCTACGACATGGCACATTAACATTTTCATTGATAATCGTGTCCGATTCATTGAGTGGGATTGTTCTAAAATGTTGTACATGTTCATAGAGAAAACTTTTGCCATTTTTGTAATACCCGGCAGTGTTTCTCGTGAGGGTGTCATCCTTAATTGTTTCATATTTCATCTGAATGTTACTCAACTGATAATTATAAGTGGTTGCAGATCGTCTACTTGAATTAATTGGGAGACATGTGCAAGTGTAATTTCCCATTCGATATGGCCACCTAACGCCCCCAGATATGTAACTCCATGGCCTGTTATGAGATGATGAGTCAGTTGGATAGCATATTTTGAACCACATGAGTAAAAGAGTAACAGATCGTCAGAATGTTAATTCCACTGCTCGGTCTCGTTCTTAATTTTCTCAGATTCTTGTTCTGAATTCCGTTAAGCGTCATGTCTGTTCTCTCCTTTTTTATGTTTGTAGAGATCACGATAACATTCAATTAAATTATGCTTATCCAAATTGAGAAGTACCTGCCCTTCAAATTTGAGGACCATGCACTTGACTCTACTTTTTGCAATATTTTGAACTACCTGAAAATCGATAGCATATACTTCGAAATTAAAAATCAGATCGAAAGTATCTGGAACTAATACTACTCAGCTTTCTAACTTCGGACATCATATGTAAAGTGTCTCATTTGGCATTGCCTGACTTGGATTATGTGTAACCACATGACGGGTCCTTTTGGCCTTCGTTCCTTGTGGTTTTCAGCTGCTGAAAGTCAGTAACAGTGATCTGTCATATGGCATTTTCGCGTATTGTATATAGTAAGTCAAAAAAGAACAATTCACATCTTTACATAAGTATTTCCGTCTGACTGAAATATAAATTGATTACCCGTGTCGCGAATAAGTCGAAGAACCCAATATTTTTGGAGTGATGAGCCTCCTGGTCGTCTTCAATATCCTTGAATACGGCTATGAATTCTAGACGCTTAAACAAGTTAGTCTTTTGGCATTCCTTGATGAAAGCTAATATGTTATGGTATAGATTATCGTCTTTGAGTCGCATACCTGGAATTGCTCGAAGGATATGACAATTTACCCACCAGAGTTTGCACAATTCCAATTCGACAGAGAAACCGAAGAGATATTTATTTTTAGAAAGAAACTTTGCAATATTCTTTTCGCCAAACATGCTGGCTCCGCAGGGTCATATATCAATACATAATTTGTTAGACTCTGTATCAATACATAATTTTATTTATTATTACTAATGTCAAACCTGTCAAAAATATCCATAGCTGTTTGCTAACGAATCCGATGACCGATCCACCTGTTTTTAAACCAGGTATTGCAGTAGCACTTTTTGCGGCCAGGGTTTTTAACCATTCGCCAAACACTAGTACAGAAATTTGCGAGAAATGGACACTTTCTCGCTGTATTACGAGAAGTAAGCGAGAATACATACTTTCTTGCGATCAAGCTGCGAGAACTGTGCTTTCTTGCATGCATCTGCGAGAAATTGAATTCTCGCAATCAATCATCGAGAACTATGTTTTCTCGCTCTGCATCTGCGAGAAATTGTGAAAATTTTGTGAAATGCTTACACAGAAGAATACAATTGGGGTTTTCATTATTCCATTCACCGATTTTATTATCATTAGCACCTATTTCATCAGCATTATCACTAGAATTTACTCGTAAATCTGTCAATCTATCTTTGAGTCGTCCCATGTCACTGGGGTTCAGTTTATTGGCTGGCCTTCTCAATAATCGTTTTGCTTCTTCATCAGTCAATGGAAATGACGCACCTATTTGCAGACCTTATATATCTTTTCTAAAATCTCCAGCTCCCCTACCTTTTTTAGAGGAGGGCGCTAAAACACCCTTTCCTTTATCTGATGACAACCTGGCTTCTTTATAATATAGCTCTCCATTCCTAACACTAGCATTCGTATGCATTATAATTCGTTTAACCGGATCAGTAATATTTTTCCGATCTAAGTAATGGTCAGCCATCTGCTTTGTAAGTTCTACTCTCTGTCCAGTCAAACGTTCTACCTGCGGGCTATCGTGCGAACTGTCAGTCGGGAAAGGGTTGGTTTCTTCGTCTATGTTTATTTCAGAAACATCAGCAGCATCCTCATCATCCAAATTTGGTAAACCTAATTCATCGAGTGGTACATATTCTCCTCCTTCTGCCATATTGTACCTCTACATTACTTCAATTATTCTTTATCATCCCTTACATATACAGTAAAAAATGCACATCTCAGTTGTTGAAAGTGTTGAACAGTTGGCCGACTATATCGAAAGAACTAGCGCTGCATATCGTCACAGTTATAAATTGATGGGCCAAATTGATATGGCTCTTAATGTGACTAAGGGAATTCTTGTCAGTTCGGCCGTCATAGCAGCAATTCTGGCAGTGTCAGTCCTGTTAGCCTTAACTCCTATTCCAGGTGTTGTGATTGAATTAATACAAGGGAAAACGGGTGTGGCAAGGAGGCGGGAGAAATATAAGCATTACTTTGTTCAATATCGACAATTGCTTATGCAAATACAAGAAAAAGCCACATCCCTTCGGAAAGAGACTCCATCAGGGCCAGGGACTCCCGTTCCAAAAGGAACTCCGTCAGGGGAAAGGGAATGCAACTCAGCCCTTATTCAGATCATAGTTCATCAGGCATTAGAAATACAAAACCAGGAAAGATTTAGTCCGCCACTCGAGCGATACATGAGGCTGTACGGTTTAAATGGTTATGTAATTTAACTCCATAAGCTGACGCAGTGACTCCCATACGGAGCCCCTACAGAGTGTTCGACGAAGCCCCTACAGAGTTGTAGGGGAATTCCCCTGTATGTATAGACATGTCAGTGCGGATATGACTCTGTAGGGGAATTCCCCTAATTCTTGTATGTATAGACATGTCCCCTACTACTGGAATTCCCCTTATTCTTGTATGTATAGACAGGATGTCAGTGCGGGGGATCCCCCTTTATCCTTCTATCCAAATTTCCCCTACTACTACTGCTGTCACGGTGCTTGCAAAGTCACGTAACTTGCCCTTGGCCTTTTTAATGTCGGTTATCTAAGATTTCCCGACACCAAACTCATTGCAAGCTTGTTAGCACTTTCACCTTTCTCGATCATGCGATCGATGATGCACAGCTTTTTGTCCAGATCGAGGACGTTGAGCTTGCGTTTCAGTGGAGTAGACATGATGAAGTAGACGTAAACAGTAAGATAATGATAGCGGGAGTCGTAGCAGATTTGATGTTCGTTGATGTTGTTAGATTTCACCAGTTAAGACATCTCACAAAAGTTAGAGAATTTATACTTTTCGTGGAAATGAGCGACATCATTGCACTGTTACTGTCGAGACCTTTCCTGAAGGCCCACACTGACAACAACAAACTGGGTGGCCATGAAGTAAACGCACCGCTGTACATTGTGTTTCTTTTGTTCACAGTCCTGGATCGCAATAAAAAATTAAATAGCCTAGCATTCCAATCTCTCCAAACCCAGACGTAATATAGACAAAGGACTAATGGGCGGTAAAATTGTTAAAAGAAACAATCATATTGTGTGAAAAGCAAATGTGTGGTAACCGTACGTACTTATTTGTCAGAGATCTGACATGACATGACCGTCATAAGTCACCAAGGGAAAAACTCGGGGGACATGTAGTGAGTTCTGATAATGGATAATCGACGTTCTAGTTCACTTAAGTTTCTTGCTTCCCGTAATCCTCAGACAGACAGGCTAAAATATCCTTATTATGCGTATATATAT
>LD356603.1:207998-232798 GCA_001465055.1 Ptychodera flava
GATACAAAAATGGTGACATCGAGAAATATTCATTTATGGGTTAGACCATGAAGACATATTTCTGTACAAAGATTAGAAGACTGAATTTATCCATCTTCTCCTCAAGTTCGAAGTGAAGTGAAGTATTTTTGCCTTTGGAGATTTTTGGTTTTCGCCAATACTCTGTAGGAAGGCCAAAAATCTCCGAGGGCAAAATACTTCCTCTAGGGATTAGGCTACATGGCCAGCGAAACGTACATGGCCGGCATGCCTTGCGCCGGGCCAGGCGCTCTCTGCAGCTCGGCCTAGTTTAGGCAGTGTTCGAAATAACACCTGTCCGGCAGTCCGAGACTGGTTGCTTTTCTGCAGGACTTGTAAAATAAAAAAGTTACCAGTCCGGCGGACAGGTTGACTTATAGTGTGGGAGTCTTCTTTAAAACTATTGTCTGCTATTTTTTCTCCGGGCTCCCATTCAAATTTTATGGCAAGACAGTTTTCTTTCCCGTAAATTCATCCTACTCAACAGCGCATAACAAAAATACTTAGGCACTTAAAAGTAATCGCAGTATCAGGACTGGTAAGTTTTTGGCAGGACAGGCAACTTTTTTAAGTTACCAGTCCTGGTGACTGGTTGATATTTTCCACAAATTTCGAACACTGGTTTAGGCCGGCCGTTTCCCAAGAGAGGACGCTTGCCATGCGTGCATACCCGGCAATCAAGACGCATCGGCAATGTATCACCCTTTTTCCTTACTGTGTCTGCACATTTACTTCCATGTTGCAATATTCCTACTAAGACAAAGAAAATTTTGGCAGCTCTCGGACATCGCTACATTCTTATTTGTTTTTCTTTGTTTTTCTCTTTTTTTGCCTCGCAGCGACTGAGGGTTATACTGCGTGTAACTCTGTGGTAACCGTACTGTGGCAGTTGTCGGCTATCGCCAAATCGTGATTTTTTTAAATCTTCATTCTCGCGATTTTTTGGTTTCGGCGAACTTTGTGAATATTTAGTGTTGTACCAACAACCTTGATTTGTTAATGAATACTCAAATACATATTTAATTCTTGGTTCGAGGTATATTCGCACATACGTATAGGCTCCGCCGTATAGCTTCAAGACAACAAGAAGTAAAGCTGATGGTTAGAGTGACTAAAATTCTTGCCTAACTACACTGGTGGGTGTTTACGAATCGCTGGAGGAAGGGTACACAACTTGTCTCGAATGACGGATCTTCCAGTCTACCTGTACCGCCAATCAATGTACCTTTCGTTATATATTGAACTGTGGTCAAAAATTCTATAACATTTACCGATTGACACATTTTGACGCGTTATGCTTGTGATAGACAACAAGTTGAAGACCAGAATTGAACGACCTTATTCAAGGTGATAAAAGAGCCAGTACGACAAGAATTTTCGGAATATTTAGGTTCATTTTGCCAAAATGATAACTTTTAACCAACGGGCTCTAAATGATCACACTCTCTATGCTCTTTACAGTCATGACTTGTTCATGTTTGCAAACTTTTCGTTATTCTCACTGAGAGGCCGGCGACCTTGTCGCTTCGTACTCAGTAATGACGCGAAAACGTGCTTCGTGCCACCAAGAACGTGAAAAAAGTAACCCTCAACGCGGGGGACCTATTATATACCCTCGTTAAATCTAACACATGTATACTGCTTTCGAACATGTTTGATTTCCATTTCAAAGCGTGAGTGTAAAATGTTATGAGATATTGATACTTTTATATTTGAACGAGGGTGACTGAGGAGAAGTAAATGATTTAATTCTTTCTTTGTTAGAATCAGAGAAGAAGAGAAGGGCGATTGGGAGAAAACTTTATTATAATCCTTTGTGTCACCAAAAGCCCGTGTTGTCAATCCCTACACAGTTGCTGGGTAATCGTGGTCTCTACTTTTATCGCTTTTGGGAAGTAACTGCCAGTAACTTGGTGTCTTTTCATATACCTTGTAGTCCGCGAGTACATCGTGCTAGTATTTGTGCAACGTCGCTATAACACGCTATATAACTGAAGGCTACCGGTGAAAATTATGTTCACCCTTATATCAGCATATTGGTGAAATTGAGACAGAAAAATAAACCCCCATCCACTAATCAATGAGAAACAAATGGTAACTTTCTAAGGCTATTCCTTCCCTCCGTGCACTGACTACTTCTTAATTTTACGAACCGTAATTAAAAAATCGTTCCCCTTGACATTAATGAGAATACTCGTTTAATTTAACTTCCTTGACAACCATATAAAAAAGAAACACCATATTAACACCTACACCATATAAAAAAGAAACAATTGTTGACATCTCAATTTTCTGCTAGAACATTTTCGCATATTAGAATCAGACAGTCAGGTATTACACGATAACGGCAGCATTTTCCACTGAAGTGGAGCATTGCAAAAGCAACCATGGTATTCACCATGACTGACAGGAATTATCAATAATTATTAAAATTGTGTTGTGCAGCGTAAATTTTGTTTTTATTGCAATTCGTTAACTTAGATATTGAAATGCGAAGTGCATCTCTTAAATATTGTCAAATCAATGTTTTTGAAGCTTGCATTCCTGCGAGTAAAAGTCCCTGCCTATTTATAAATTTTAACGCTGTTTGTAACGAATCTATTTACATTGGTAAGAACTATCTCGCCTGTAATAATTACATTTGTAAACGCAAAGCCCATATCTGTATAATACGAAGGCTTTCCCCGTTGCATTTTCTATTTGTCGAATATTGCGATGCTTGGTTTGCTATACAGAGTGCAACGCGCTCACGGAAATTATACCTCCGTGTCCTTTCGGCTTGTTAATTAGGGACCGATAGTTTTTCCCGTTGTAGCCGTCCGACTTATGGTATAATATGTGTCAGCGATGCAAAAAGTGAAATTACATATACTTTTTTGTAATGCCATGGTATGCATCATGTAACTTTGATTTTCACGCGAAATTGGCTCTAGCTTCCTGTGCTCTGGTCATGCTTTTATCCGTCTCCTCCACCCTTGTAATGTTTACGCAGCTCTGCTTCAAAATTTTCAAAATTGTTGATGAGGGGTGTTTGTTTAAGGGTTTTAAGAAGGTCTCTCAGCAATGCTAGATTCGTTTCCGACAAAAGCTCCATTTCTTGAAGCTCGATGAAGATGTCCTCAGCTGTTTGCATTTTTATCAATCTCACGAACAGTGATCTGTTTACCCTATAATAGCTGTTTTTAACGTACAAGCTACGCAGTCGATTAACTTCTAACATCTTGTTTTTTAGCTATTACAGTCAGCTAAAAGAGGCAGAAACTATAAGGTGCTCGTAAAGAGACGCGCCAAACCGGTATTATCTAGCTTTTCGATGCTGCTTTTATTTTACGATACTCTGCGCAGAAATTAAGTTGTCCTCATATGCGCAGATATGGGGCCGCCCAAGATGATTATCAGCATTCCAGCTTTTGGCCAAAGGATTTTTGACGTGGGCACTATACGGTCTAGGCCCTGAGAACCGTATAGTGCCCACGTCTATGAATATTCAGCGTGAACGAGGGCGATAAAACTACAAAGGCTGGCGGGAACGCAAACAAATTATCTCGACTTTATCCCCTATACACTTGGCTCTTCTGAGTATTTCTCTGCACTCCCACCTGACAAGTCCACAGCAACTAGATTTTCGGTAGTTTTACCTAACGATGGTCCATTGTGTCATTTGAGTCGAACGGATACTAGCAAACCATCAAAAGTGCATGTTATGTTGTACAATATGTAAGTCACCATGTTTATGGTCGCTAATGAAAATAAATGCGTTGAGACACACGATAATTTTGAGTATTTAACACCCCCTCTAAAGTCCCTTAAAACTACGGCTATACGTGAACGCGCTCGCTGTCATCCGCTCTAAGCTGATAGTATAGCATCGTGGCATTACTCGTCAGCGACGACTGTTATGGTTACGATCATGTCGATCGGTACGACATGTGTCAATGGTCCTGTTCATGATCAGGCTACTTGAATGACTATAAAACTGATGCTTTCTCCGTTATTATGGACAAGTGTCCTGCATACACAGGGGCAGAACATTCCGGTCAATGGGATAAACACTCAAACAAAACTTGACGTACTTCGCCTGTTTGTAAGCGCAAGCGTTCCCGGACAAAAAGATTTGGTCCGCCCGTACACCGGCCGCGGCAACTCTCTCCCAACCCTATACGTAGCATGCGGTTATAAACGGGTTTTTCTTTTTTTATCTAATGTAGTATATAATATATCCATGTAAGATATTGATGTGGTCCAATTGTGATATATTGTAGTCTAATTTTGATATGCTGACTTATTAATTATGTTAACAGACACACAAAAAAATGCTCACATACCCCTCACATGCCGGCTAATCCGTGTAACGCCAGGAACTCACGGAGGCTGTACCAAAGTCACGGCTAACATTGCCGGCGAACTTCAAGTACGTCGCGATTGACAGTGGCACAGCTTTAGCAGTGCCCATCAGGCTCATTCTGCCTCTTCAGGCGAGGGAAACTATCCACTACCCTACTAAAAGCATTTTTTCCTAGTTTGTGGCTTATTTTTGATGTTACGGTATTTTTGCTGCTTGCACAGAAAAGTCTAATCGACAAAAGAGAATGCCAAAAAAATGCAAATAGATTTTCCTCCAATAGGCCTAAACCCAAGACGGTCACAGTAGTACAATATTATAAACCAGTCTTGTTTATATGCGGGGCAGCGTATATACTAATGTTTTTGATTTCATCTGTCCGTTCAAGTGACGAAGTTTCTCTTACATGTAAAACTAAACGAACAAGACTATAATGATCATTCTTTCTTGTATGTCGCTGTGTAGCAGCAGCCATTCCTCTCGTACGTGCGAAGGAAAAAACAATGACTCTTTTTGTCGTTGCACGACTCAGGGTTTTTCCGTTGCAACCCCTATTCGCCTGGGGGAAAACAAAGAGAGCTACGACTTCACGTATGAAGGCCTCTGCTTCCTTGTGGAATAGATTTTCTAGACATATTCGTTCAGTATCAAGTAGTTAAGTTTTCAATTTTGACTAAAGACCTGCTTCTTTGAGAAAGAAAACTTATGGTCATGCGACACGTGTAAACCGCTAGTGAAAATTTTCCGATGGACACTGCTACAAATATCATATACCATTCAGCCTGCCCATTAACCCATGGAGGTAGTACCTCCATGATGAAACATTGGTTTTCTTTTCTTTTTTCTCTCAGTATTTTGTCACTGACTGCGCCACAGTCCTTCCACCCACGTACGTATAGAGGTACCGTGCTTGGGAGGACATCGCGACATTGCACTTTAATTTTATATGATATCCGATATTTACGGCCACTAGACTAATACAATATCGAAGTTAGATTGGCCTAGCTAGATCTAAAAAGGGCTGAAATCTCTGATATATATCGGATATTTACTTGCGATTTAAAAGAATCTAGTATCGTGTAGTATCGAAGCTAGAGTTAGTCCTTGGAAGTCGGGTTTGGCCAGAACTGTGAGGTGGTGAAATCTGCGATATATCATCGGATATTTACTTGCGATTTGACAGAATCTAGTCTCGTCTATCGAAGCTATAGAGTCAGTCCTTGGAAGTCGGGTTTGACCAGAACTGTGAGGTGGTGAAATCTCCGATATAGGCCTATATCGGCTATTTAATTGCGATTTGACAGAATCTAGTCTCGTCTAGTATCGAAGCTTGATTCACCTAATTTCCCGATAAATATCGGGTAAATATCGGAGATTTCTCAGATCTGGCGTGCCGAGGCACAGGGGAAGTTATTCTAGTATCGTCCAGTATCAAAATTTGTGGCGAAGGGAAATTCGTCTTTGTGTGACGGATGGATAGACAAGCAGACACGATGTGTTCTGTAATTCTGCTGCAACACACGTCACTTTATTCCGTGGTTCTCATAGGCCTATAGGCCTACACCAAAGTTAAATGTCAAAGTTGGCATTCTAGTATCGTCTAGAATCGATATGCCTAGAGCACGGTCCCTCCACAAAGGAGGGAGGGACCGTGCCTAGAGCGATTACATAGGTGCTCAACTCAAGTCTGAAGTTGTACAAAAAGTGGCGTCCAGGACCCGATAAACAAGATGTTTTACTTACAGTGGGGTGTCCTTGATAAATTGAACAGCGTTTCTGTCCAATCACTGGCCATGCTTGGTTCAGGCGTCAAATTTAAAATTCATTATATTCAGTGGGTACACATTGACACACACGCTTACTAACTCATTAAGTTGGCATTAGCTCTCGCAGAAATTCGTATGGCAAAAAGCTGTCATGAGTTGGTTTTGTATTCAAAATATCAATACTTTGATTGAAACCTGTCATAATGATGAATGTAATAGACGAACAGTGACAGTCACGTTGACAATAACGTAGTGGCAATTCACGAAATTTCAAAAGTAAAATGCGTCTATTTGCCTACTACGGTATTGCATGGAGGTAATAGAATGTTTTATATCCCTGCAGTGGTAGTTGTACGTTGAAAAAGGCGTAAATCCGATCCGGAAAACAATTACATCGAATACTCCTTAACTTTCTTGCCGAGACAGACGTGCGTCAAATTTCTCAATGGGGGTGGGGGTGGGCGCATCAAGTCAAGTAACGATTGGGGACTTGGGTTAAATTCACCACCGAACCGCCTTCGTTCTCGCAGCCATAAACGAACAGTGGAGAAATTGTATCGAGGGAGGTAGTTCAGCGGTAGACAGGCTGAGAATCTCGGTCGCAATTCACACTTATTTTCAAAGAGAACTTTAGATGTGTGGAATAAACCTTCCTCTTAACTTCGGACTTGCATTTAGGGACAACACCCACGTGCAACTTTTACTAGCTTATCTATAGCGGCTGCGCGCAACTCTCAATGTGAGATATGGGTAGAACTCAACTCCAAGGCATGCAGATTGATTTTAAAAGTTGTTGTTTTGGGCATGGCGTAGACACTTTAAGTAGGACGAGGAACAATGTTTATACCTTACTTTAACACAATTATTGTATACAAATTATTTTCATCGCGCCTATTCAAATAGCGGAAAAAGGGTACTTATAGAGGTATGACATGCAACAAGATGAACACAAAAAGTTATCGTAGTCTGCAAATGCAAACATTTCCCATCGTATTTAACCTACTGCCATTTTCGCCAATGAAAAAGGCTAACGCACGTGCACTAAACTAAATCGACGTGCAGCAACAACTATTTTAGCCGAAATTTACTGTATAGCACTCTAAGAATAAAAATTAGACGATTTTACTCTGCCGACTACACGAGTAATAATGTTTTGAATAATACAAAAAAATCTAGAGCGCGAAGGGTAACATTTTCTACAAGATACAGAATATCTCAACAACAGTTGAACACCAGCCGAAATAGTACAAAAATATTCTTTTAGATTAACATTAACTAAACTTGTCACTGCATTGTAGACCGTTGAATTCAAGACCAACTGTTATTTTAATTCATTCTACACACTGCCGCCTCGTGTACATCTTTACATTTGATATTTTGACCAAACGTACAAACAATTGACTTACTTCAGCCTACATTTACCCACCTGGATATTTTGACGCTGTTATTTCAGTAGTGCTTTGCATGTCGGGAGAATGTGTGCGATGCTCACTTGCCACTGAACCTGTCATTGGTAAATCAACAAAAATAAAATAAATTATGCTGCAAATATAAGGATTTGAATATTATCATAAGTTTGTTTGTGGGAACTTTAGAAAAGAGCATGAGTTCATCTTTTGATTTGATGTTTCCTTATATGACACGAAATGCAATCTCATAGAAAACTATTGTGTTTACCATTATATGTACATACACCATCAAAAAATTCATTTTACTGAACGCGATATACCACATAAATATTTATCCATTCTAAGTAGAGTGAGTGCTGTTCTTAATTTCATTTTCTCTTTACTTAGCGTTTTTAGAATGCAAAGTACAATGAAAAAATAGGCGAATATTTATCCACGCGATCTTTTGGTGTCGGCGAACTTTGTGAATATTTTCCCTTGGACCAACAACCTTGAATTGTCAATAAATGCTCGAAGACGGATTTAAAATCTATAGTCTGATCGTACGCTTCAATCCATCACAACGTTGGTACTGTAAGTAACTAAAATGCACAAAATAGTTTCCATCGTCAAGTCAAAGATAGACTGCTTTATGAGCTGTTTACGACTTCTGCGGTCACAGAAATAAGTCGATGCATTGGCGATCAGTTGAATAAATTTATGAAGGAGATTAGGATGGGTTATTAATAGATACGGACTGGTTTCTTTGAAATACTATTGAGTGATAGTGATTGATAAGGCTTGTCACGGAGGTATCAATGGGAGATACTTGACATTTATCGATCACAACTTCTGGACGAATATTGTTTGCAAGACCCTTTGGTATGGGGTGCAGTCTGAGCATGGTCCCACACGTAACAGTTCCCAATTTCTTACTGAAATGCTGTTGATATTGAAACTTCAAATAAATGTATTGCAATGCATGTATTACCCTGAGTAGATCTTACTTTGCAGACAGATCGATCATCGACTCAAAATGATTTGTGTCAACTCTAGGCGGTGGGCTAAAGCCATGTCTCGTGGGTAAATACTCCCCAAATTTGACAAAAAGATATCGGGAGATGTTGGTCATCACAGTTAGCTTATTAGGCATTTGACTAACAGCAGTGTGTGGTCAAGTGATGAACGGTTGCAGTTAAAGTGTCAAGCACAGTCTCTCCACCGTGTATCAAGTAAATGGAGAGGATACGATTTATACAATTCTTTATTTGATTCTTTATTGAAAAATACAAACATCATTAAAAATATATTATATGTGAAATTTGTTCTTCTCCCTGTGGATGTATTCTAAACCATGTCTCATGACTTGTACACATGGTTTGTACGTGTATAAAGACTATTGTCTTCAGGGAATGAAAACACTTGTACCATTTTTATTTCCCGGAATATTTTTGTACACTGAAAGAGGGTTTTTGACAGGGTGGGCATTGGGGAGGGGTGTTGTTTGTAGATTGGCATAACGGGTGCGGTTATCTGAAATCAGAATACTGTAGTTTTCTAATTTCAGATAACCTCCTTTGATTTTGCCGGTCCATCCCGACCATAATACACAATAAATGGAACGAAAGGTTTGATAGAAATGCAGCACAATCTTTGCAAAGTCTACACTCTGGCACTGAAAGAATATGTCTGCTGGAAAACTTAAAGGCTGATTATAATGGACGAAATCGCGAAACGGCCAGATGGTTAAATAGAGAAATGAAGAAATTAGGAAACTAAACAATCAAAATCGAGAAATTAAAATAAACTGTGCTCGGTACGATGTCAATAAGCCTAATTTAAGTGCCACGGACCACATGCGGCGTGATAAAAATCATAGCCCACGTTCTGCAAACAGATGCATTTTCACCGCAATTTATATTATTTGTTTATGTATACACTGATGATAAATCAACATTAGGACTTGAACGGCGAATTCTATTTACGTGAAGTCGTGACGTACCTGCGATATGAATATTTATGAATCCTAGACAAGGGGGCATGGTTATAAGAGTAAGGGACTGGACAGATTTTACACGGAGGGAGGGCATTTTCAAAATAACGCTCAGAGTAAAACAGTAACCCTTCAAAAGTGTTTGCAGGAAAAAAGTCACCTTCCCCATTTTTCATCTTCAACAAACACTGACTATCCTCTGCGTGTCAACATAAATAATCTTTTATTTGACATATAATTAATGAGGTTCAGGATTGACGCCTCATCCCACCAAATATATGAAGACTCTAGCAGGCTTGTAGTTACTGATTTGTAGTGATAGATTGCCGAAAAACTTTGTTCACATAATCATCTCTGTCCATCAGTAATCAGTCCTCTTGCTCTATAGGCTAGCATATCATTATGTATGAATGTAATTAATTATGATTGCGATTAAAGAGGATGTTATGAGGGTGAAAAATCAGTTTCAACCCCGAAATTTAGATATGCATTTTCGTCCGATACCGGCTATTGTTCAATAGACGCCAGCCCTCTTGGACTCTTATATAGCATAAGATATAGCCATTGCTTAGCTGTAGGTATATGGTAGGTCATAAAAAATTCTGAAAAATTATACTTTAGATTTAAAAAATTGACATGGCTTTAGAACTTGATTTTCGTAATGTAGTAAACTGGCCATATGATCTACAATCTTTATGAGCAGAATTTTGATTGATCAAAGTTCATTATAAATGGGGTTAATTTTAAAGGGAAAATCCGAGGGGGGCGCAAGAGAAAGGGTTTAAATGATATAGACTGCGACACTTGAAGCAAATCCAGAAATGGAGACCTCAATGATAAGCTTTATTTGGCAAATAAGACTCCTGGTGACCTGTACCGTGGGCGAGATTAGCTGCTTATTCCAGGTCCTGATAAAGGAATCTGTGCTAACACCCAAAACACAGACAGAGTTAGTAAAGATTGATGACTGGATTGAGCTGTAGCACAGACAGATAAGCTTAGAAATAACCCGTGAAAAGAAGGCAGCCAGTCGCCCATTTTGGGAGGTTGTTAGGGATCCAGATCTCAGCCTGTTGGTTGAACTTGGAGAATGGTTCCACGCAGCGGAAAGGAATGGCTTCGCTCCCAGCAGTTCTTGGAATGAGAGTGGCAGCTATTAATCGCGCTGTTTACCACATATTCCATCACGTATGTCATCAATATTTGTTCGAGGTTAATATTTTACCTGCCATTTTTTGATATCTATATATTATATATGAGCAAAATGTTATACCATAAATCTTTGACACCACTATACAACAGCAGGAATCCGGGAGGAAGGCAGAAAGAATCCATTCATAAGCAAAGTCAGGCATAACCAGGAGGAAAGCTACTTTTGCGATACCCAAATTAAAGAGTGGCGTTATCCTCGTGCAGGATACTTTTGACTTTGTCTTTGACATACAGGTGACCAGCCATGAAAATAACATGGTCGTAAAGAATGCGGCAAAATGTGAGTTGGATGGTACTAAAATTTATCGGAAATGTCCTCTTCGATCTTTGTCGTTATAACACAATTGAATGCAAACATATGAAAGATGAATGAATACTTTTACCCTATATGACCTATAAAGCAGAGTCTATTATTGGCTGAATACATGGGTTTATGTGCCCAAGAGCAGGTGACAATTCGCTCGACGCCAGGAGGGCAAATTGACTCCTGCTGAGAGGGCACATACAACTACGGATTCAGGCAATATTTTTAGTACATGCCTCTTCACAACTAATGCTATATGACATTTAGTTACATGCAGGGCAATTTCAAACAAATTCAAACCAGCATCAAACAGATTTTAACGAAAGTCAAAATAGCAGTGCACGCACGGATACTTCACATCTAGCGTTAATCGTCTACTTTGACGTCGGAAACGTCGAAGGGCTTCACTGAACCAGGTAACCATGGAAACCGGTCAGAACAACGTTCACCGGCCCGCTAACACCCCGGGTGTTACTATTCAAATCAATGCACGATTTTCACTCACATCGAGGCATGTTTTTGCTCATGGTAAAACCAGGGAACACCTAGAGAAACAATACACATCAGGAAAAATCAAGAGATTAAGTAAACAGAAATTGTGCAGGCCGCTTTGATATACGAGTGAAGACTCTCAACAACTGATGCCTTGTTACACCTCTTCAGTAATGCATAAGGGTGGGACTACCGGTTCACTCACAGTTCGACCTAAGTACACCTATAAAGAATCATTTTATTCTCACTACCGAAATACAAAAAAGTAACAGGTCGTATAGCTAACATGTAGGAACCTGTGGTTGTTGTTGGCTTCGGAACCCGTGGTTGCTGCCCGGCAAACATGCGAAATGAAATGGGGAGGAAATTATGATTTTTTACATTCATTGCAATATTCTCAATTTTACTTTTCCAGACTCAAATATTGCGCCTGATCTTCAAATGGGTGAACCCACCGGTTTTGTTGACCACGGGGGCAGCACACACTGTGATCTACCTCCTTGTGTTGACAGAGACTGCGTAGTTTTTACAAATCGGAAACAAATCACTGTGGCTGTCACCTGTCCGAGAGGTAAATGTTGTGCTACAGTCTTTATTTGAAACATTAGGCACGATAAGAGAACGCGCGACAATCTTCACATCCTTTGATGTTGTGTGTCAGAGCATTAAAACAACTTGTATGTTAATGGGACATAAGCTGTAACTTGTGGCAAGTTTTTCAGTATTCTGCTTCTGTATATCAACTACCGTGTTTGACCCTAATCCGTTTGTCATGCTGAAATTTCGCGTATTCTTTTTGTCTACACAGCTGGTATGTGTGTAGTGATCATTGTATATTGTTTGCGTTATTAATTCTAGTCCGGACTTGAATACAATTTTCAACAATAACAATGGAGATTATACTCATATAGGTTGTGTTCATATGCTAAATACTTGGCATTGGCATTTACAGTTTAGGGATTCAATGCAGAGGTGTAGGGAAACCACAAAACAAAAGTTCTGAAAAAATAGCCAAAAGATACATATGGAACATTAAAATCAAGAAATCCATGTGTGCCAAACACTGAAACTCCAAACTAAAATGACAGGCGCTATAATTACAGCAGCCACATCCTGCATTTTTTATAATGTCAAGGTCATTCAAACAAGTCTCGAACTCAATGGTCGTTTGTCTCTGCGTGATCCATCAAGTTTGTAACCACTGCGACGTTCATACTTAAGAACAAATTCACAATTCGCCATCTGTTCTCAATGTAGTGCTCATCAAATCGATTAAAATTATTTGTAAACTAATCTGCTCATCTTTGCAACAAATTATGCAAATCATTCAATAGCAAATGCCTTGGTACATGGTATCACTTTTCTCTCATACATCTACTTTATAATCTAGGGTGAATTGGACCTGCAATGTATAGTATTGATCGTGAATATGTGGATTTTCAAATGCATTTGTAATGAAAACCGCGCACTTGGTAATTGTAGTGTCTGTTCCTGGAGATTCCTTTCCTCACTTTCCTAAATGCCTAAGAAGTCCGGTGTACAAGCATACCATTGTCATTACAGAGTCGAAGGAAAGTAAACACTGTGTCAAGGGTAACTTGGCGATTGATAAAAGTTAATATGTTTGTTTACAAGAAATATGTTTGTTTATAATGAATAGCATTGCACCTATATTTACGTGATGCATCTAGATATCATGCATTACATGCATTGTTTTTAAACGAGAAAGTCGCACACTCGCAGTTCCTACGACCCTTCACGTAAAGTAATATTGGGGAGAGAGCAAGTAACAAATATTTCTGGTACATATATTTCGTCAGTTACTGAAATGTATTTCGAACTGTCAAGATAGATTTACTACTCCGTGACCCTAAAATGAGACATAATTTATCCTGTTGTATAACAGCATGGAATTTTGTCCAAACAGGGAGATAATAGAGAGTAAAAAATAATTGAACTCGTAGTAAACTCAAAAGACTGTATTTGCCCTGCGTGTATTGTTTTACTCCTAGTATTTCAGAGCATTAGAATGGGAACAATGTCAGTGAATCAAGATCTTCTCCAGCTTGCCGTGAATGTGGTTTGACGTTGAGGGTCTATACAAGTATCACCTTGACTGTTTTATAAAGAACAAAGAACTTTGGTTCACGAGGGCCGTAGATCTCATAATTTTCAGAGTTACACCATGGAAATGGTGACGGGGAATAATGGTATACGTCCCTTACATTGACATGATTATCGGGTACAAATTATATACATTGTGTCAATTGCGCAAGCGGATGACGAAAACTATATACACAAAAAATAAATGCAAAAGTATGGATAAATTCAGTCCAAAGCTATAACACAGTTTCTCAAGAACCAGGAATTTCTCTTGAAAGTTATGGGCAAAAATGTCGTCTATCAGAAAAATTACGTAGCGTAATGAAAACTGTGTATCATTCTAGTAAGGCCACAGCGGAGAAATATTATACAATTTGGTTTAATTTTGTCAATAATCTTGGTCTTCCAAGTAAAATTCAGTGACTTATTTGCCGAAATCCGTTACAGTGAGTAAAATGCCTTGCAAAAGCCTTGGTCGGAGATGGCTTGACCATGGAGGACGGTCAATTTGGACAATGACTAATTTACACAAATGAATACAAAATTTGTAAAGTGCAATAGTTGAAACAATAAACACGAAATGAAAGATAGGGGAACCAGTATTAGAGAACACGGGGCTAAAACTTCGCATGGATAGGTTAACTTTGCGAAGAAAATCTTTTCAGCGACACAAATAAAGGTTTGGTCGCTATCGCGGTGAGCATTGGCACGGCTTGTAATGCAAAATATGATTTTTTTAATAATCAAAATATGTTTTTTACACGATACATTAATATGCACTCCACTCACAGCTCCCCAATGCGAGACACATAAATATTGATGTCTTATTGTGGAAATTGAAAGAAATATGTAGTATCTCTTATTAAAAAGAGCATGTTTTTTTTTTTAGTTTTCATATTATTCGTATTTCACAAGTGAGTAACGAAAAGAGAAAGGCAGACAAGATTACATTTGTAGATTAAGGATTATAAATAACTTTTAGACACTTTCAGATTTTTATTTTTTTCTCAATTGAAGAAGTCCCAAACCCTAATAAAGTATATATTTTCTGAAAGCCCTGATATAGAGCTATCCGACCAAGCACAGTACACGGTCATTATTGGCATAATAGTCACGTGACAAGCGTTTTGCTGAACCTTCCAAAAACGACCCCCCCCCCCCCCCCTTGAGCGAGCACGCTGCAAGCTTTTCGGTTGAACTTTGTTTATATACAAGCCTTGACACTATCCTTCAAATCCGTGTCTGCGATTTTTCTCGGCGGATCCATTCAAATTATATGGCGTGAAAATTACAATTCCTTGAAAAGCACCTTAGTCTCTGCTACCTCCATGGTCTAACCATAGACCCTCGAGAAAAACGTTTTTCTCGAGGGTCTATGGTCTAACACAAAAGCATATAAAGGAAATCCAAGACACGGATTTCTAGTTCCTTTTGTTTTCAAAGGACACTGTGAATTTAAAGCAGCTAGTGTTTGTGAGTGCGAATTGACGAGGTACCAAAGAAGGCTACCTCATACACACATTGAATTCGAGAAAAACGCACAAAAAACCCTGTTTTGTTACTTCGACGCCATGTGCATCAACCTAAACGCTGGCATATTTTGTTACCTAGTGATAATGTCGACCGGCAATGATAGTTGTTCAAAGAAAACGTCGGAGGAAAATAAAATAAATCGCGGAAAACCGCCAATTTTGGAGCCTTTCTTTTCGGCACGTCACTACAGCAAATGGCTTCAGTGGGCGAAAACAATTACGTCAGCAGTCATTACTGATATCGGGCGTGTCCTAAATTTATATGTAAATAAGCTTGCCTGTGTTCCCGTAGACGTGATACTATAGGACTAATTGTTTCTTGTTCCCACAAGTTGTGAGAAGTAATCTAAAAAATGACGAAAAAGACGCCAAGCACTGCAAAGCGGCGAGTTCAACCTCCTACCACAACCATAACTATGGGTATTTTCGAGATATAAGCTATAATTAAGGTTTCCATTCGAAGTTTGGAGGGTACTGACTAATGTTTCCGTATTTTGACGAGTTAGCGCAGCAACTTTGTCGTGCCTTCAACAAACAGCTCATTATAAATCTCCATTAACATGTATATTTAAGTAATATGTAGCTATAATTGTCCCAGCCTCACGACCTAACTTTTTAGCCATGTAATTTGCAGGCTATAGACTGGCCAAAAAGTTGTCTCACTGGAGCCTAGAGGTGTCATTTATTCATGCATGTAAATATCTACGCCCGTTCGCATCAAAAGGAAAGCTTGTGACCCACTTTTTCGAAGGGTCACATTTCCGAACCACTTTGTAGCAAACAGTCTGAACTTATCAGTGCCGTTAAAAAGAGTTAGTAATTACACTCCGATTTTCTGGCTTTGTAAGTGTGTTCTGAGCATGGAGGTCTTTCTTTCTACCGCCATGGTTCTGAGCCAGACAACGATTACTGAACGTGGCCTTGTCTGGAGCGGCATGATTTAAATCATTTTGTTGTGTGGCTCGCGTAAATTTATTTATCTGTCTGTTTTTGGTTTTGTTGTTGTTGTTGTTGTTTTTTTTTTTTGGTTTTTTTTTGCTCGTGAAATGTATTCGCCGACATTTCACATTTGGTCAAACAACAATTTGATCGCATGTGTCGGAGAGTTACGAAGGCAACTTTATTGCGAATCCGTGACCACAGGATATTAACAGAATGCGTTACTCTTAAAAATCCACAACGTTAATGTTTGTACAAATAATAAAATACGGGTCGTGTACTTCGGTTCAACACTAAAATTTCGCCTTCTTTGACATGTTGAAACCAGAAATGACATCGTTCGTTCGTAACTGCTGTCCGTTGCATTGAGATACGGAGAGCAGTGGATAGGCAAGCAGCACTTCTCAGCGTGGTTGTGTTCATCTACGCGATTAACCACTTGTCGATTCGAAATGGCAAGTTCGGCGATGATGTAATTTTTCGAGTTAACGTAATTATTTTTGTATTCTTGTTTGGTTTATGTTCTTGTAAAAGTTTAAAATTGCGTCCAACAAAAATTGGAAATATTTTAGAAAGATCATATGGACATGAATTTGGATTGTAAATTATTGCATACTTAACAATCGAGATTGCCTTTGACCTATCATCTGATCATTGGTACATATATATGCTGCGATGTCTGCTCAAAAAGTGTCCGTGGTCTGGTTTTTGAATTGCTTCTAGGTCCAGTCAGTCGGTGGAGACTCCAAACAAAAGCAAGGTCATTCGAACGTAATGTAGAAAAGTCGACGGTTGTTACCCGGCAACGTTTCCCGATCGGTCCGAGGAGAGGTCGGCGTAGTTTTTCGCGCACAATTTTGGGGGAATACAAGTTCATGGGAGGGATGTCGCCCGATCGACTGTCAAATTGAATGACATCGCAACCATTCCCAAAATAAAACACACTGAAACCCTTTGTGAGGTACGTGGATGTAATCTTTATTCACTGTGATTACGTTCAGATGCACTGACGACGGTGCATAATAAGCTAACAACGCGAACTTTACCGAGTTCGACCGATGTGTAAAACACAATTACTGCATCAGAAAAAAAAGATGTTTCGTTTTTTTTCCGGTTACAATGAGTTCGGAGCAGGAATAATTTTGGATGTCGGACTTTATCAGGTATACAAAACATAATCAGAAACGGACATGGGTAATGATTTGTTGTTTGGCATCATAGGTTGGGATTCTGGGAACAGTTTTTGAATGTCATACATTGTATTGACCGACATTATATACAAGAAAAAGTCGTGGTTTTTGGTTGTTTTTTTTTTGGTCCTAATTTCATTCGGAGCACGGATCGAAGAATTTTGAGTATGGAACTTTCTTCTTGCGTGTCGACACACATGTAAAGTGTTAACAGAAGTGAGCATATTGGGGGGGGGGGGGTTTGGTCGTAATAAATTGGATGGAAAACAGTTTTGGTTGGGTTACAGTCTATCGGGTATGGACAGACGTGAAACATACTAGTAAAACACGCGACACGTAGTTTTTGGCCGCAATGTTTTGAGCGGAAACAGTTCTGTATGTTTGACTCTGTCTCCACACCGCAAGGAAAATTTTCATTTCGAATAATAGTAACTACTTTCACTATGTATGATAAATCGAGTGTACCAAAGCCATATGTATCGCGACTACTTCAGCTAAGTGGTGACATAGAGTTAAATCCAGGACCAAGGAAGCAGGCGACTTTGTCAAGTTCTGCTGCTATTGTACCTCCACCGACTAATCCTAGCCAAGTCCCACCTGATGCCCACATTGAAGAAAATCAAATGATGACAATTCTTCGAGACATACAAAGAGAAACAAAAGAAATAAGAAAAGAAATGAAGACTGAACGGAGGTAAGAAGTGATATTAGAAAGTTCAATGGTTCTGTCATAAATCTGCAACAAAACTATCAGAAACTGCTCGAGGAAAATAAAATACTGAGACAGAAAATCGGTAATTTAGAAGATCAGTGTGACAAGCTGCAGGGTCATGGTGGAAGAAATAATTTAATCTTTCACGGAATTTCAGAAAGCAAAGATGGCAAAGAATCGTGGGATGAATGTGAAGACAAAGTTCGGACATTCTTAAGAGAAGAGCTGCACCTAGAAAACGCTGAAGACGAAAATTTACTAGGTATCGAAAGAGCGCACAGACTTCCGGACAGACGCGGCACCGAAAATACTCCGCGGCGCGTAATAGTCAAGTTTTTGTCATACAAGGTACGTTCGCGAATTCTACAGACTGGCAGAAGACTTCTGAAGGAATCGCGTTTCAAGGTTACCGAAGATTTCTCGCCATCCGTCAGGGCAAAGCGACGAAATCTTATTCCATTTCTACAAAAGCTAAAGAACAAAACAAAAAGGCCACATTGATATATGACTCCCTCCTCATTGGGGGGGAGAAATACAAGTTTAATGAGGAAACTCAAAATTTTGTTAAAATCTAGGGTTTCGGCCGGCCCCGTACAGCTTTAACGGCTGGTCTTGAGTGTTTGTCAAAAAATAATACAGTTGTCTCCTTAGTTTGCTGGAATGTAAATGGTCTAAAGAAATATCAATACAGCATTGATGTTAAAGAATATCTTGGAAATTTCGATGTAGTTGGGATTTGTGAAACTTTTGCAACATCATCCTCTGATTTTGATTCCTTTTTGCCTGGTTATCAGTCTTTCTCTACATGTAGATTACGTAAATCAAATGTTGGTAAATTTTCAGGTGGGGTCACAGTCTTTGTAAAATCGTCTTTACTTTGTTATGTTAATAGAATTCGTCATGTTGAAGATGGTATATTTCTTTTGTTCAAAAAAGAAGCTTTCAATCATGTACGGGATGTTATTGTTGGCGTAGTGTATGTATCGCCAGAAGGTCTTCGTTGTATAATACTGGCGAGCCAAACGGGATAATTCGTTTAGAAAATTGTATTGTTGAAATTTTTAGTCAGTTTGATAATTGGTACTAGCAGGAGACTTCAATGCTCGTACCGGTAATTTAGAAGATTTCATAGTTAAAGACAGCGACGTGGATTCGTTTCTTCCATTTGATGTAGAGGATATTAACTTTGACACACCTAGAAATTCAAAAGATGATGTCATTAATAATTTTGGTAGAACCTTTCTTGACTTATGTTGTAAGTTTAATTTACATATTTTAAATGGGCGCTTTGATGGCGATACAAATGGTGAATTTACATGCGTTGCAAATCAGGGCTCTAGTACGGTAGATTACATTGTTGCTTCTAGTCGCTTACTTATAAACATTGTAAACTTTAAAGTTGACAGTCTTGATCTTTCTGATCATTTTCCAATATGTTGTAAATTCTCCTTTCCAAATAATGCACTACAGAATATCCCTGTTATGGGAGAGGTTATCGCATCACCTTATTTTAAATATCAATGGAACGCTGAATATACTGACACCTTGCGTTCCGAATTACTAGATGAGAAAAGCCAAAGAATGTTTTCTGCTTTCAGTACAGAAGTATCTGTTTTGCATGTTAATGAAGCTCTGAAGTTATTTGAGAATGTTATTGGCCAAGCCTGTGAAACTTTGAAAACTACAGTTGGAGGTGTCAACAGAATAGAAATTACAAACAAGGTAATGCATGGTGGGATGAAGAATGTGCACGAATGAAGAATGAAAAATTTAAATTGCTATGTAAATTTCGGCGTTCAAACAACATTGCTGATCTGGTTAATTACAAAGCTGTAAGAAATCAGTTTGAGAACCTCTGCAGAGATAAACTGAAAGCTTATCAAAATTGTCAAAAGCAGCGTCTAATTTCCTCATGTAATGACCTGAAGAATTTTTGGCAAGTTGTTAAAAAACTACGTGGTACTACAAATGGTGCTTTACAAGCAAATATCTCACCTTCCGAATGGTTTAAGTATTTTCAGGAGTTATTGAATTGTGAGGGTAATATCATAAAGGATGTAAATTTCAATACAAATGTTAAACGTAAGATTAATGAACATGATTCCTTTTGTGATTTATGTAATGATAATTGTCCATTTTCTGTAAACGAAGTCGTTTCAGAACAGGAAGTACGTCATGCCATTAATAGTTTTAAGAATAAGAAAGCTGCAGGTCCAGATGGATTCGTTGCTGAAATTTTCAAAGCTGCAAATGATATTATTTCACCGCACTTATGTAAGCTTTTTAACGCCATTTTGGAAGCTGGGCAATATCCAGAAGAATGGTGCAAGGGAATTGTCTTTCCTTTACATAAAAAAGGGTTTTTGCATGATGTTAATAATTATAGAGGTATTTCTTTATTATCAGTTTGTAGTAAGATTTTTACTAAAATTTTAAATCAAAGATTAGTAGATTGGACCATGGAAAATAATGTAATTGCAGAGTCTCAAGCAGGATTTAGAAAAGGTTATTGTACAATTGACAATATATTTTGCTTGCAAGCTCTAGTACAGAAATACTTATCTTTGAAAGGAGGCCGTTTTTATGTAGTTTTTATAGACTTTTCGAAAGCCTTCGATCGTGTCAATCATGAACTCTTGTGGCATAGATTAATCTCATATGGTGTTCATGGTAAAATTTTGAAATTATTACGATCAATGTATTCACAACTGAAATCATGTGTGAAAGGTAAGGATGGCTTAACTGACTACTTTAAATGCACTATTGGTACGAGACAAGGATGTATGCTAAGTCCTCTTTTATTTTCATTATTCATCAATGAGTTATCTAACTATATGTGTAATGTACAGTCTAGTGGGATCTATGTCAATGAGGATGTTTCCACAATTGGCATATTAATGTATGCCGATGATATTGCTGATTCTGCTGATTTGCCAATATGTTTACAGCGTAAATTAAACCAACTCGAGCAATTTTGTAAACAATGGGAAATGGAAGTCAATCTATCTAAATCAAAAATTATTGTATTTCGCAACGGGGGTATCTTAGAAGATATGAAAACTGGTTTTTCGCAGGACAACGGGTTGATACTGTTAAACATTATAATTATTTGGGGTTACTTTTTTCATCAAGGTTATCATGGCCTCCTGCAAAGTCAAATCTCGTTGCAAAGGGGCTAAAAGCACTATTTTCAGTACAGTTAACCATTAAAAAGCTTGGTGGGATGTCGATAGTGAATTCATTTAAACTTTTTGATGCAGTTGTTGTCCCTGTATTGTGTTACGGTAGTGAGATCTGGGGTTTCGAATATTCAGAAAGTATCGAGCGTGTACAAGTTCACTTCTGTAGATTTTTGACAGGCGTAAACAGCAGTGTAAATACTTCGGCCGTGCTTGGGGAATGTGGTAGACTCCCATTATGTAGTATTAATTTATTTTAAAAGATGTATCTCATACTGGTTAAAGTTACTGGAAATGGGAAATCATAGATATCCGAAAGCATGTTATCTTATTTTAAAACGACTAGATGATGCTGGTAGAATCACATGGGTTACAAACGTTAAAAATCTCCTCTTTCGTTACGGTTTTGGAATTGTTTGACTGGAACAACAAGTTGGTGACGCCAAGATTTTCTTGTTAAATTTCTCTCAAAGGCTAAATGACTGTTGTAAACAAGAATGGCATTATAGTTTGACAAATTCTTCAAGACTTAGTGTTTATTGCGAGTTCAAGTCTTTGCTCGAGCCAGAAAGATATTTGGACTACCTTAGCTACAGTCGTAAACGAATATTAGCAAATGTTCGCTGTTCCACACACAAACTTAATGTAGAAATCGGTCGTCATCTTAATTTGCCAGTTGAACGGAGAATCTGTATGTATTGTAAAGAGTTTAAAAATATTACAACTGTAGAACGAATTTCACTTTATTTTTCTGTGTCCACTTTACGAGGATTTTAGAAACACTTATTTTCCAATGGAATGGAAATCTAACTTACATGGAAATAAGCTTGTGGAAATCATGTCATCGCAAAACAAAGACAAGGTCTCTCAACTTTCATTGTATTTATTGAATGCTTTCAAGAGAAGAGAAACTTTACCAGACTTACCTAGAATCTAATCTATTATTTTATATATATTTACAGTATTCAAATGATTTGGGTTGCTTTTTTAGATCTGTAAAATTGACTCATAATCCACATAATAGGTTTTGTACTTCATGTCTTACTTTGTAAACTCTGTGGGAGGGGCTGAGGCCCTGCACTGTGATCAAATAAAGTTCAAAGTTCAAAGTTCTGTATGTCGAAAACTGACTTATTGGACTAGGCTTCGGAGGGACTGTGCTTCAACAAACATTATTGTTACGGTTTATTGTTGACAGGCGGGAGGAATCCTGGTGTTTGGAGAAGCCCAACAACGTCACTATGTAAATTACGCAACGTTGTGTCACTCAAGATGGATTATGCAAATAGCGATGCAAATATGTCCACGATGTTTACAAAAGCTCCCCGATTTGACATAGGATAGCCAGTGCATTTGTTTTGATTTTTAAAAATCATAAATTACACGGAAACCATTCCTTATCTTGAACTAGCGACACATCTCAATTCCGGGCCTTACTTTAAGGCGTTTTCTGAGAGAATTTTTGAAAATTCGACAGAAAAAATCATCGATTTGGTATTTATCATCTTTTAATCAGCATTACTTCACCATCCAATTATCCCAAATTAGTTCCAATCGTGTTGAATGTACATACATGTTCAGTTCGTTGCCACTCTTAATTTGGAGGTTCGTTCGCGCAATCGCAGATTGTATGACCTCGTGAACTTTGATACGCGCATGCCTATTCAATCCCGATTACACAGATTACAGCGCAGCAGGAATCAGCTGTTGAACTGTAATCACTCGGAAATGGACTGTGACCGGCCACAGTGCAGGCGGGCAAATGGTAATAATGCCGGGACCGATCACTTAGCGAAGATAAATAGGTTGTTTACACACAATTTCAAGCTGATTTAGACCTCAAGTTTCGCTTTGCCGTACATTTCCCTCCGTGTTCATAACTGATCTCTCATTCATTGGTAAATTCCCGGGGACAATTCATTGGTATTATCACTGTATGTACTATAATGATGAAGTTTCAGAATGCGAATTAAGTTGAAGGAGACGTGCAAGACTGTGATATTTCAAATAAAGTTCAAGTCCAAACCGTCTGACTGCTTTCTTTATTACTACAAGTAATTTTATTAATTTTGACTGTGGTATTTCAAATTTCGACTCCACACCGTCTGACTGCTTTATATATTACCGACAAGTCCTTATCTCCTCTCCAACTTGTGTATACGCCACTGTAATTGCTCCGAAAACATTGCCAACTTGCTAATCCGCTGTCAGTATCAGCGGATTAAGTGATTGAGTCAACACCACAGCCGTCCCATATGCATTAAAATAAGGATCACTACGAGTGGGACGGCTGTGGTGTTGACTTAATAAGCTACTCCGCTGATACGCTCAGTCATTAAAAAGTTGGCAATGTTTGCGCAGCAATTAGAGTGGTATGTGCATTGGTTGAAGAGGAGATAAGGAATTGGAAACACAGTCAGACAGTTTGGAGTCGAAAGCTTTATTTGAAATATCACAGTCAAAATTAATAAAATCAAATATTAAAGGTAACCGTTGCACAAAGAAAACCTCCTCCCGACCCAAGGGGGACTTTAATCTGCCCCCTGTGGTGCAAGTAACTGATTTCACTCCATGCCCAATGTGTCTAGGTCAGTTCTGAATGTGTGACATACACGTGTTTGACTAACAGCAGTGTATCTGTATTAAAACATGTATCTCGAGCATGCTGAATCTTCAACATATTTACGATGTGGTTTAACTTTATAAGGGACAGTGGAAAGTACGAAGTCAATGTCAACCCCTATCCACGTACTACCCTAGTGTGGGGTATTTCGAAATAATCGTATGAAGTTTGTCAAATGCCTCAACCCCGGGAAAGACAACTTGGAAACATTCAGTCAATAAACATAAAGGTTATCAAAAATCTGCACTTCCAAAGTCTTTGAACCATCCACAGTTCGGCGATCATCGCTGGCTTGACCAGGCTAAACGAATACAATTTGGAAGGGTAACCGATTTTCAAAAATGTCCCCCAACGTCCCCCGTCAACGTAGCTCAATGAAACTGCCATCCTTTGTTCATCTATATTTATTGAGTGAATAACTCGAATGACATTGCTCACAAACTCATAAGTACGCGAAAATGGGACTTTTTTGAACTGCACGCGCTTGACCTGTCACTGCCAATACTGAAAACATCGAGATGACGATCGCACTACGTCAAACAGAAAGCTCGAAAAATTGGCAAATTACGACTTATCATGCTCTCTTGTGTGATGATGTCGTTTAGTCACTTGATTGTCACATGGTCTGTATAGGTAATTTCCTGTAACATTTAGTTACCACATGGCTGCCGTCCAATAAAGAACATTTCTGTGGAACTCCGTCGTTGTCGACTGTCAATAACCCCTCCCCGGACATCACATAATGGCGACGAGGATATAGTTATCTAACATAACTATAAAAGACCGTACGCAAGTAACTTTTGCGAGATTTAGTGACTTTACAGCCGTGTTTTGAGTGTATGAAAATGCCAGAAACAGAGTCTACCCCCGTGACCTTGTCCGGACTGCCAGGATTGGCGGGATTTGACTGTGAAGGTGAACCGGAGACCCTTCAACAAAGGTGGGAGCGTTGGCTTCAGGAATTTGAACTGTTTGTCGCAGCGTCTGGTGTTTCAAATAATGCTCAG
>LD356603.1:233062-247259 GCA_001465055.1 Ptychodera flava
CCGTGGTGCAGGCGGACGCGGTAAACACAAAGTAGCTCAGACGACTGATGCAAACGCCGATGATAGCCATACAGACGTCGAGAGTGCTGATGAGAAAGCATACTATGCTTTCCGTGCTTCAGGTGGAAAGGATCTTACCGATGAAGGTATTCAAATCGAGAATCAACATGTGCCAGTTATTATCGACAGCGGTGCTACGTGCAATCTCATTGGTGAAAAACAATTTCGCAAACTTGCTGAAAAGCGTGGTGTAAAAGTTAGAAATTGCAATAACAAAGTGTTCACGTATGGTTCTAGTAAATCGTTAGAAATAGTGGGCAAGTGTGCTTTACATGTCGAAGCACCCACTAAAAAGAAGTGTATTGCTGATTTCATAGTGATCAAGGCTGATCAGCCGATTTTACTGAGTCGTAGTACTTCTGTGAACTTGGACATGCTGAGAGTCGGAAATGTAAACCTTTGCACAATGAATTCAGTTTCTGCTGATAATCCTCCGCCAATTCTTGCAGAATTGAGGAGGAAATATCCTGAGGTATTCACTGGGTTGGGTAAGTTAAAAGGCTACCAGCTCCATTTTCATATTGATGAGAATATCAAACCCATAGTCCAGTACTGGCGAATTCCTTTCAACCGCCGTGCTAAAGTTGTTGAAAAACTTAAAGAACTTGAAAAACTGGGCGTGATAGAGGTTTCAGGTCCGACCTCTTGGGTCAACTCTCTTATAACTGTTCAAAAGCCTGATGGAGATGATGTCAGACTATGTCTTGACATGAGAAAAGCAAATCAAGCCATTGTTAGGGAAAGACACCCTGTTCCCACCATGGATGAAACGCTAGAAGAAATTTCAGGGGCCAAAGTTTTTTGCAAGCTTGATATGAATATGGCCTTTCATCAAATTGAACTCGATGAAAGTAGCAGGGATATTACAACTTTCTAAGGGCCCAACTCTTTGTATCGTTACAGGCGTTTGGTTTTTGGTGTGAACATGGCGACTGAAAAATTTCAAAACTTAATCAGCCAGGTCTTGAAAGGTTGTGAAGGTGCCCATAACATACATGATGATATTAGGGTAGTAGCTGAGAATTATGAGCAGCCGTATGCCAGAGTTGAGAAAGTGGTCAAGCGATTTAGTGAGCATGGTTTAACCTTGAACTTTACGAAGTGTAACATAGGAGACAGTATGGTATTCATGGGTCACTTGATGACAGCCCAGGGTATGAAACTCACTGATGAGAAAGTCAAAGCTATAGTAAAAGCTCGAACGCCAACTGACAAATCAGAATTGAGAAGTTTCTTAGGGCTAGCCCAATTTTGCTCCAGATATGTTGATAAATTTGCTACAGTGACTAGCCCACTGTGGGATTTGACTCGCAAGGATGTGAAGTGGAAATGGCTTCCCAAGCATGAGCAGGTATTCAACCTCATTAAACATAAGTTGACCACAAGTCCATTCATGGCTTATTTCAAGCAGGGTGCTAAAACTCGGGTCACTTCTGATGCGTCACCCGTTGGTGTTGGAGCAATCCTCGAACAAATGCAAAGTAATGGTTCATACCAACCAGTATACTATATAAGCAGAAAGCTTACACACGTTGAGTCTAGGTACTCTCAGTTCGAGCGGGAGGCACTTGGGGTTAAATGGGCATGTGAGAAACTTCAGCAGTTTCTATAAGGTAGTCATTTTGAGATCAGAACTGATCATAAGCCCTTATTGAAAGTGTTCAGCCCTAACTCCAGCCCCCTCAGCTAGAATTGAGAGACGGTTGTTGTATATGCAACAGTTTGATTATCATATCACCCATATCAAGGGAAAGAATAATTATGTAGATATGTTGAGTAGATTGCCTGTGGATGAACCATCTGATATGTGTTGTCGAGAAACTGAAGATTTTGCATATAGTGTTATTTTAGAGGCCATGCCATCTGCTATCCCTCCGCGTGATATTGAGAGAGAATCTGCAAAAGACCAGAGTTTACAACTCGTTGAAAAGTGTATTACCTCTGCAAATTGGTCAAAATTGAAGTCTTCACCTTATTGGCATGTGAAAGACGAGTTATGGTTGTATGGCAGACTGATCATGCGTGGTAACAGATTAGTCGTACCACAGGTTTTGCAAAGAAAGATTTTGAAAATAGCTCACCAGGGTCATCAGGGAATTGTGAGGACAAAGGCTCGCTTACGTGACAGAGTTTGGTGGCCCGGGATGGACAGGGACGTAGAAAAGCTGATACGGTCCTGTCATCCATGTCAATTGGTTAGTGCTAGGCCAAACCCAGAGCCAATATCATCAACAAAATTACCTGAAGGACCATGGTTTGACTTAGCTGTTGACCTTCTGGAGGTGTGTGATGGTGAAAAGTTGCTTGTGGTAACTGATTTATATTCTCGATGGCCAGAAGTAGTCTTATTAAAGAAAACAGATGCCGGTCATGTCGTAAAAGCCATGGAAATTGTGTTTTTGACACATTGATTGCCTTACTGTGTTAAGAGCGACAATGGTCCACCTTTCACCTCAGCCGAGTTTGAAGGTTTTCATGATTACTTAGGTATTGATCATGAATATTCTATTCCATATTGGCCTCAGAGCAATGGGAGCGTGGAAAGGCTGAATGAAGTGATTTTGAAATCTGTAAGAATCGCTAAATTGCCAAAGAAAAGTTGGTATAAGGATTTGACACATTTTCTATTTGAATATAGAAATACACCCCATTCTGTGACAGGCGTATCTCCTGCTATGGGTCTTATGGGAAGAGAATTTAGGGACAAATTCTCAGGCTGAGAATTACATCCCAAACTATCGACGAGTCTGATTGGCAGATCAAAATGAGAGAAAGAGATAATAGAATGAAATTGAAACAGAAATTCTATGCAGATAGCAGGAGACGTGCCATTTCCTCTGATATTAGGGAAGGTGATTCCGTTTTGCTCCAGCAAACGTTTAGGCAAAACAAACTTACTCCCAATTTTGAGACAGAACCATATAGAGTCATTCAGAAAGATGGTGCGCTTTAGTCTTGGAAAATTCCAAAGGTGTCAAAAGAAGGTCCACGGGACACGTAAAGAAATATGTTGAGGAAAGTCAGGAATTTCTCTTCCAGGGCACTGGATGTAACTCCAAAGAATTGACGTATGGAGAACCTCAAATTTCAACAGGAATACAAAATGATGTTCCGTCCTTTGATCCCAATATACGAGAGTTATCTACTCCTAGCAATTTTGAGAATTCGTCAATAGAGCCTGTCTGTCCTAGTCAGAAATCAACAAGACCAGTATGTTCTAGTTCTATTTCACCTGCTAGTACATTACCAGTTGAAACAGGTGTACGTCCTGCTGTAGATACACCTATGACAAATGTAAACCCCAACAGTACTGATGTGAGACGCTCAACTAGAGTAAGATCTAAGCCCGCTTGGCACAAGGACTATTTCATGCCAGAGGGATAGATTGTATTGATACAAGACTATTCACAAATACTATCATGGACTGAATTTCTGGAAAATTGTACTTTCCTAGTTCTAAAGTTTCAAGTTCCTATTCCTTATTCAGAGTTACACACTGCTATATCTGATATTTACCTGGTACTAGTAAATTGCTCATGAAGGTAATCTTAAAAGTTAAAGTTTATATTTTATTGTTTGTTAAAACATGATTATCCACAGAGCATAATGATTTGACAATTTAAAAGAAAATTTTACTAAGACAGTGTTGACAGATTTCATATTTCCTAAGTGAGTTGCAAACAAAGGTATGAGTTTCGTTCTAAGTTGAGGAGATGCATAAACTTGGAAGTTTTTATGCAAAGTTGAGGAGATGTGATGGTATCGTTGTAGTCACGTGATTGTCACATGGTCTGTATAGGTAATTTCCTGTAACATTTAGTTCCCACATGGCTGCCGTCCAATAAAGAACATTTCTGTGGAACTCCGTCGTTGTCGACTGTCAATAACACCTCCCCGGACATCACATCTTGCTGCCATGATGTTGTAGTGAGATTAGTCACGAGGTTCACCATTACCGAATTTTTCCTAACTTGGCCTTGCATAGCGTTTAAACAAAGGCCGAAATTAGCCGATGTCCCAAACCAAACACGAAGACTTCGAAGTCAGTGACGTAATCGAGTTGAGATCTGGGCATGCGCAGTCATTCGAAAACAAACCTCAAAATCAAGAGTGGCAACGAACTGATGTTGCATGCAACAATTAAATTTCTCTGTTTAATTCGCCTTAGCAAGGGCTGTATGAAGTTAATGAAATATCAAGTAAATTGACGAATTTCTCTTAGCTTCGGAGATTTATTGCTGCTCATTAATTTGAGAAGATTCAATTGGATGGCATAATTTTCTCTCTGCCATGTTATGTATACTGAAACTCAAAATATTAAAGCACGACAATGAGTCATAGATCAATAACGTTTTTGCATACCTGTGTTGTTGGTTACTTGTTCGTGCAATGCTTCAGGTTGTTCTTGAAGATGTTGTTCTTGCTGCATCTCGGCAGCGTAAGCACTCTGTGCATGTTGTAAACTTTGGTTGTCTTTGTGGTCTTGTAATAAGCTTGTAGTTTCACCTTCATCTTGCGTTGCACTAGTTGTCTGCATGGATATTGCTGCTGAATCTTCACTGCTCGCTGTATCATCACCACAACACGCCGAACATAGAGTACCTGTTGATGATGACAGGAAAGCAAAATATCAAAAACATAGTCTAGGAAGGAACATTCCCTCGGAAATCGCATTCGTCTGCTCTCGTAATCAGCCTAACAGCCTGTTGACGTGCGACAGTGTAGTCCAGTCATTTTAGGCCAAAAAAGGGGGTAACCCACCACAAATTGCAACAGAATTTATTTTTTCACCATTCATCTCAGAAAAACCCATATAAAAACATATCAAAAGTCTTCCAAAATCCGAGGAGTGGAAAACCGCCTAATTTGCATAAATCCAAAATGGCCGCCCCGGTATTATAGTTTCAACGCTTTTGGCCACTTACTGCCCAATATTGGTCCGATTTTAATAATTTTGTTTTATTTCCATATACCTTGTACATTCCCTTCATATTTAAGACATTTTTACAATAATTCCATCGTTATTATTTACAAAACAGGAACATGAGTCCGAATTTTACTGTAAAACAATAGTATTCTCACACATGTCTTGTAATCAATACTTGTTTTATTTTATATGATACAAATGTCTGTAATGTGAAATAAATAATAAATAGATAAATAGATAGATAAATAGATAGATAAATAGATACATAAATAAATAAATAAATAAATAAATAAATAAATAAATAAATAAATAATAAATAAATAAATAAATAAATAAATAAATAAGAAAGAAAGAAAGACAAGGAAGACAAAATTATTCATCAGTTGTTGTTCGTCTTTGCTAGTAAAGGAAAAGCAACTCCACTTCATATTTGGGTTGTTTGCGTTTTGTGTATATATCATGTTTGGCTGTTTTGTGTAAAATGTTGCTCAGCCATGGCGAGACGTACCCGTAATCTACGTGTCTTGTGTTTATCTGCACTGGAGCGGAGAGATTGCTGTGACACTACGATACTTTGGCGCTACGTTTCGAAAACAGAGTTTTCTGGGGTACACACTTGGAGATAGGTTCGGATTAGAGAGAGACAGAATGGCCGGAGACAGCTTTGTATTGAGTCTTAGTATGACCAAGTTCAAAGATAAAAAAAGGAAACACATAAACAAGAATCATAGAATGACAAAAATAACGAAAAGTCACAATAGAACAAAATTGAGCACTGCATCATATCAACTCAGATTCATTAAGAACCTATCGACACACAAACTCACCAACATTGAAATCAACGTACTTAGCAAAGGCTTAAAATTCATTCCCACAACAAATCGTCCTAACAGAATCCACCTGTTATAGGGGAAATAAAATATACATTCCGAAAATGAGACTCTGATATATCATGAGACACAGACCGTACAACACCCAGTCAAAATGAACTCGAAATTGATCCCACATACAACCGAGAACACAAAACTAGAAAATTATTTGGAAGCAACAAAATTGGCTATTGTTAACACACCTATTCGAAACACAAAAAAACAACATGACACGTGCAGAACAAATAGTGTTCAAAACGCTATCAAAAAAAAGAAGATAACCATCAAACTGTTTGATAAAGGACGGGGGACAGCCATTTTAGACACTGATGATTACATAAGATAATGTCAACTTAACGATCAACAATACTACACAAAATTGGCAACAGATGACACAAAAAATACAATAGAAGACATACCGGTACACAATCTCATAACAGAAATGTACAATGAAAAACACATTGACCATCACACATATGAATATTTGAATCCAGTCGATAGAAAAATAAGAACGCCAATTTGGTACCTTCTACCGAAAATACACAAAGTGCCGCCACCAGGAGCTATGTTCGTAGTACAGCCAATCATAAGTGGATGCTCCAGTCTAACATTTCACATATCAGAACTCATTAACCATTTTCTCAAACAAATCGTCGAGAAAGAACCAACAAACATCAAAGACAACAGTCTTAATACAGAAAATTGAGACAATCAAAGTTCCGGCCAAAGCGACACTAGTAACACTGGATGTAATTTCCATGTACACGAATACACCACATGATGAGGTAATTGAATCAATCGGCAGAGCATTAAATCAGGAAAGATCATCAAACAGTTACATAATCAAGCAACCACCAACGAAACACATGATAGCTCTTCTAGAAGTAATCTTAAAAAAAACAACACATTCGAATTCAACGATGAATTCTACTGTTAAATATGGGGATGCTCGACGGGGTCCCCGTCTTCTCCAGAAATAGCAGATATTACATTTCATGAGACAGAAACGAGAATAATACAGAAACACAAACAACAAATATCGACCTAGCTGAGGTTCAGGGACGATGTTTTTCTGATTTTCATCGGAACACAACACGAACTCAATGAATTCATATCAAACATCAACAAAATGCATCCTACTTTCAATTTTTCGTTTGAAAGCTCCTCTCAAGAAATCACATATTTAGACCAATCTACAAAGGTCGTCGACACAACAAAGAGAATATTCTCGACATCAACACACACACAAAGCCAACAGATAAATTTCAATTCTTACAAAGAAACTTATGCCATCCGGCAGCAACATTCAAAGGTCTGATCAAAGGTGAATCATTATGATACATCAGAACATGTAACAACGAAATCAATTTTACACAAAAAGTCACACAATTTAGTGATAAATTACAAGACCGACAATACAAAAAAATGAAATCGAAAGCATTATCAGAGAGACAGATCATAAAAGCAGAAAAAGACTGCTTGAACAACAAAAAGAAAGAAATAACGCCACCAACAATACCAACATAAAGCCCGTACATAGAAACGACAAAAATCAAACAAGCCCTGACAGAAAACTGGAGTGAACTTGAAAAAGACAAAACACTAAAAAAACTGTTCCAAAACCAACCTATAATCGCATATATTTATTAGAAGGAACAGAAATATAGGTGACACATTTATAAGCGCCAGACTTCACAAAAACTACAATAGCTCAAGCTCAGGGTCACACGAACCTACACAAACAAAACGAGATCAAACTGTAGACATTCTAGCTTCCCTACTTGAACAACAAACGTAAGTGGAACAATGTATTACCAAATTAAAAAATCTTTCAATCAATCAATTGGTCTCACCAATCAAAAATGAATTTTAAGTGGCTGATGAAGAAAAAGTCTGTTTTCGAAACGTAGCGCCAAAGGATCATAGTGTCACAGCAATCTCTCCGCGCCAGTGCGGATTAACACAAGACACGTAGATTACGGGTACGTCTCGCCATGGCTAAGCAACATTTTACATAAAACAGCCAAACATGATATACACTTATATTATACACCATATCATTCACAAAACGCAAACAACCCAAATATGAACGATGTGTGGAGTTGCTTTTCCTTTTCTACCAATACTATTTAATTCCAATGTGATCTGTACACTTTCCAGGAGACTTTAAACCCCCTCTCCCTTTGCTTGGCTCTCCCGCGCTGGCACACTTTGTCAATTCAGGCGCGGCTGTTTATCTTCAATTTGGGTAAAATAAACAGCATTTGGGAAACTGGTAATTTCACAATTATCAGCTAGTATTGAACCTCATGTTGAGTTTCACAACTATGGTGACAACCAGTGTACCCTGGTAACACAATATCAACACACTAGATATAAGTATAGGATAAAGCCCGAGTACGAGGGCTCTTCTGGTATATAAAGTCCAACCCAACGATAAAATGTCGAGGCCGCAGGCTGGACATTTTATCGTAGGGTACGAGGGTTTTATCCGACTTAAAAACTATCGCCCCTAACTGATATATTTTCGTTTTCAAATGTGTTTACGTCAACCGTCCCCTTTGTCAATGTAACATGTTTAGGATATGAATTAAAACTTTTATTTGTGAAATAGCCTTCCAATGTAATGGAACATCCCTATAAATGTTCTAGGGCACATAAGTTTATGTTTGTACCACAGCAGATATGGTGAAATAGCCTTCCAATGTAATGGAACATCCTATAAATGCCCTAGGGCACATTATATAAATGCCCTAGGGCACAGCAGATTTTGTGTTGCAGCTGGTTTCCGCTGTGTTACCAAATTTGAATATTAAAACGTACCAGATGTCTACAGAATATGACACGTTCACTTTTGATTGGACAGTACTTTACTACGGCGCTCTCATTCGTTTCTGGAATTTGGTGACCAAGGCTTTATGAGTAGATAAAACACCCTGAATTGAGCACTCTGATTGGTCAATCAACAGTAGATAGTTTTTAACTAGACTTCAAACCAGGTTGACTTTGTTTGATATGAATAAACCGCCCACTGTTTATAGGACGAATGTTCTAAAAAATGCGTAAGTTCAGCCGGTGGCTTTTAATGTGAAATAGGGAATAGGTTATTGGCAAATTAACAACCAAAATTAAAATGGATACATATTCTGTATTAGTTATACTGATATTGCTTTCAATTTTATTTATATATTGACACCATATACGTTAGCATCTTGCAAATTAGACCAGTATTGATTGGAAGGTGAAGTGTGTTTGTGTACCATTGTTTTACCCTAAATTCAGACTTGTGTGCCTGTTTTATTAATAACTACAATTGGAAATGCCCTAAAAATGTTGGAAATTAAAAGAGAATGTACAATGTGTAAGAAAATAAAAAAATATTGTCCAAATCGGACTGATATCGCGCAATATGTGGTCATAAGTGTTGATTCAATAATACCGGGGGCGGCCATTTTGGATTTATGCAAATTAGGCATTGTTCCAATCCTTGTGTATTTATTTATTTACTTATTTACTTATTTATTTATTTATTTAACATTACAGACATTTGCACCTTATAAAATCATGAAACAAGTATTGAGGATAGTGTGTGAGAATACCATTGTTTTACAATTATGTTCCTGTTTTGTGAATAAAAACAAAGGAATTTTTGTAAACATGTCTAAAATATGATGAAAATGTACAAGGTACATGGAAATAAAAAAAATTACCAAAATCGGACCAATATTGGGCAGTAAGTGGCCAAAAGCATTGAACCTATAATACCGGGGCGGCCATTTTGGATTTATGCAAATTAGGCACTTTTCCACTCCTTGGATTTTGGAAGACTTTTGATATGTTTTTCTCTGGGTTTTTCTGAGATGAGTAGTGAAAAAATAAATTCTGTTGCAATTTGTGGTGGGTCATTTCATATTTTGACTGGACTAGTGGTGTTTTGATAACCAAACCTTAGCGATCGAAGTCTATGAGGCGGAGATTCGTAAATGAGCTGCGAACCTTGCTTGTTAAAAGTACACAGCAATCGGCGATATTTTGTACCAGTCATGATACACTGACAGCCAAACATGTTCAATAAACAAGACCGAATATCATTCCCTTTTGCAAAAGTTAGACTGATATAATTGTAATCCTACAGCCTACAGTATTTTAAGCGTAGAATAAATCAGAGCCTTGAGAGCATTTGTTCAAATTCCCTTCAAGAAAATGTAAAATATATGACAGCGATCAGAGAGTGTAATCGATGGCATCTAAAGGTCCACAAATTTTTCATACCGATCTTATAATTATAGATTTACAACATAATTTATGTAATTGTGACTTTCAAGTCGACGTTATGTGTTGCACGCAACAAAACATAGAAGTGAGTTTTGATGTGTGTACAATGCTCCATTACATTATGCATTATTTTTGTTGGGCGCAGTTTGGCTTATTTCAGAATTGTCATTCATGCGTGCATATGCTATTTAGAACCTGGCATTTTTACAATACTGATCATGAAACTTTATTTTGAATGAAAAATCAGATTCCCTCCCCGAAAATGTTCACTTACATGCTACGCGGGAACGGATGGGAAAGGAATATCTGTTAAAGCCTTTCTTTCTCCAAGCTCCAAACATCAAATTTCCACAGAGTTACCAGGGAGAGACGGATTACGTAGACGATTGTTCAATCGAAACAAATGACGGCGAATGATGTGTGGTGTCACGGGTGTCTTTTTTGGTATTCAGTAAAAGTTACTTTTGCATTTGAAAAGCTACATTTGTCAGCACATTCATATCTTCGCAAACCTACATCTATACGAGTAACATTTTAATGTGTGTTCATGAAACTTGCATTAAATTCAAGAAAATATAACTCGTAAAACTACATTCATATTCGTAAAGCTTTTATCTATCTCGGTTAAGAAAGCTTTCCTTTTGCAAATTATAGTGTGTTGATGTTTGCAATGCTCGGCTATCCATGCCGACACCTGGGCGATGTTGACACCGAGGGCCCGAATCATACCCTGCAGTATCCCAGAGGGGATTGCAGTATTGCTTTGATAGTCGTTCGAAGGCCGAAGGCCGAGAGTGTGAGACCGAAGGCCGAACCTCGGTAGTAGCCATAAGAATAGCTACTAGTCTATCGGTAGTATCTAATAATAATAATTTATAATAATTTATTATTTAAAGACGATTACACACCTTGTCTTAGCGGTCTGTACATTACAGAAAATTACTGGAAGAAGTAAAAAATTCGAAGAAAATACAAGATAACTCAGAGGAAAGAGTGTAATTAACACCAATCGATAAAAACAAGCTGGCTTAAAATCTAGAAAAAAGGATCCCACATAGAAGCAGCAAAGAAAGTATTTTTAAAAATCTCACTAAAAATGATAAAAAATAAATAAAATATAAAAAATGCAGGTAAAATTATATTCAAGTCAGCAGTAGCATCGACGAAAAATAATGGTTTTTAAGAAACTTAACTTTAACAAATTTCTTTATCATCCGAAGTTCAGGGGGCAAACTATATTCCACAGTTTAGGGGCATACACGCTAAAAGCTCTGTCACCATATGTTCTAGAAAGTTGTTTCCCGTGATCTTTGACAGAAAAGGGATTCAATCTTACACCGACACTCCTTCTCGTATTATGTACTGGACGATCAATTGTTACTAGCTCTGATAAGTAATTTGGAACCAATTCATCTTGATTGACATGTTAAAAACTGGACAAAGAATTTTAAAACGGATTCGTTCTTCTACTGGGAGCCAATGTAACTCCTTGAGTATAGAAGTCATATAAATGTGACGGCCCATCTTCCGTCCAGTTACCTTGCTCAATTTATGCAGGTAGGCCAAAAGAAGACTGTTACAATAATTTTACTTCGACGTGACAAAAGCGTGAACCAATTTTTCAGCACTTGACTGGTCTAACAATTTTCTAATTTTACTTATCCGCCAAAGTGCATGAAGTGAATGAGATGCCACCCTACAAACATAGCGAATATGCTCGTCAATAAGACCCAACGAGTCAAGCATTACGCAAGTTCACATACTACAGTTGATGGCGATAGCTACTATTCTATAGGTAGTAGCTATAAGAAAAATCACCAGTCTACCGAGGTTCGGCCTTCGGCCATACTATCCCAGCCTTCGGCCTTCGAAAGACTTTCCAAACAACGCTGCGAGCATCTATGTGGTATACTTTTTGGATTGCAAGTTTGAGATCAATCATCTTACTACAGTAAGTTAGTCGTCCATCAAGTCGCATGTGTCTGGCGATGACAGATTAAGGTGAAGGGTATTGGTTGTTTCCATTTAATATTCGATGGCACAAAAACCGAAGCTTACCTGTACTCCGGCCACGCTGTTGAACGTCTCCGCCATCCTTGGGACTTTTAAGTTGCTCCGACTCAAACTCTTCAATTAAGTCGATGAGGGGACTTCGATCGAGATGTTTCAGAAGCCTCTTCAACAGAGTGAGATTTTTTTTCGATATGTGACCAGTCCTTTCAAGCTCGATAAAGATGTCGGCAGGTGTGTGCAATTTTTCAAGTTTACGAACCGAAATCTGCTTACCACTTAATAAGTGTTTCAAAGAGCTCAAATCATCGGTCGATAAATTTTCCGATATGCGATGGTATAAGCTGCGAAGCGAATCGACTTTGCTGTCCTTGCTTTGTTTTTTCCCCATTTAGATCTCAAAAAACCGCCGAAACCATTTGTATGCTGTTTTATGCTGCTGAACAACGTCGGGCTTTATGCAGGGGATCACGAAATGTGCCCGACGTTGTTACCTGCGGCAGACATACCCCTCGGACCGACGACAACGCAATGACGCAGTTAGCTTTTGGATCCCTTTTATATGTTAAGCTATTCTGCGCAGACATTAAGTTATCGACATGTGCGCAGATTTTGGACAGGCCGTTATGAATTATTAACTATAAATTTGAATACGTACTTTTGCTTTAAATCTATCATTCATCTGAACAATGGCAACTGATCAGGAAGACTGAAGTAAAGTTAGTCATTACATTTGGCCTTCCAGTAATTAACCCCCTTGATAGTCCTGGCAGGATTAACTGACATTATCACCAACCGTTAGAGATAGGGAACGGCGCAGACCTTGCTGTCAATCACGGCACCTGGGCAAACCCTCCGTTACCCATTACTTGCGATGCATCGAGCAAATATCCCATAAATAAGCTAACACGCCCTGATTTCGCTAGCATAGCTAGTAGAGAGCAAAAGCGGTGATACAAGTATAGCGATTATTAAGAACGTGAAATTGTATTAACTTCAGAGTGTCGGCGCTGTATATTTGCTACACGTTACATAGCTCACAATGTTTATTCAATTTAAATACAACTTAAAGGCGCCCTTCTCAATCCCAGGTTTTCACATTAGCGAATGTGTTAACAGCCCATTAACAGTTTGTCATTCTTTTGTTTTCCATTGAATATTTCATCAAGTAAATAATATCTATATTAGTCTAATATAAATTTGAAAATTAAGCGGGGGCTTTAAGGTATTATACAGGATAACAAACATTATACCAAGTTCATTTCCGATCCGTATAACGTGTCTCCAAGAAATAAGGAAAGTCGGTCGTCAACGTATTGTATTGTCTTTGCTTACAGTGAAATGGTCAAAATGCCCGCAAACCTGGCGAATTCGATAACTTTTTCAAATAAGGGAATTGCAGATGTTTTATATTTTTACTAGAGTATGAACGTTGTCGGAAATACATAAAATTTTGTTTAAACGATTATTTCAGAGTACAGTGAAACTATTTCCTTCTCGCACTGATACAGGAGCAAGCATTCCCCTAGCACTGCTTCAACTCTTGAGGGCGACATTTACCGTGACTCTATCGACACTGGGATGATACTCGCTGTCAATTAAATCCCATACACACAACTATACATGTATACCACTTAGTAATGACACATGACAGAAAGCTGTCACTGTACGAAAAGTCAAATTTGTCACATGCTTTTCCTGGGTGGTCACAGTTGACAAAGTACCACTTTTGTACCATGTTTACCTAGGCAACTTGGCAAATGTGGTATAAAGGTGGTAATTTGTCAACTGTGACCACCCAGGTAAAGTATATGACAAATTAGACTTTTTCTATAGTGTGTGATGTAGTTTTTAACAAGGATAAGCATAGACAGTGACTGCAAAATTAATAATGGTAATGTTCTATTGAAATTTAAATAAGAATACCCTTGTGCTGATCGTTTTACCCGGTGTGCGTTGACGATTTCTTCGAAAAGTTCTCTTCAACAAGGAAGATGTGAATCGTCCTGTTCGCACGGCTTAGGGACCGAGCACAATTAACGGCAGGGGGCCGGAA
>LD356603.1:247285-264120 GCA_001465055.1 Ptychodera flava
GCCACCAAAATTTTTTACACCATGACAGACAGATAATATTTTTCATAATTTTTGTTCCTTGTTGAAGCTGGAGTTCCTTGTTAAACTTCTTGTAGCATGATGAAATACCAAGTCTTAACCTCACAATGCAGTTGTTATGTGTAAAATGAGCAATATTATTACTGAAAATTGACTTGAGCTTGTTAGACTAACTTGGAGATGTGCAGTGAACACTGTCATAATTAAAACAATTCATGTCTAAATCAATGCTTCAACTATAACAACTATAACCACAGGGGCAGATGAAAGACCCCTGGGGTGGGGAGGAGGGTTTATTGTGCAACGGTTTACCTTATTTGATTTTATTAATTTTGACTGTGATATTTCAAATATAGCTTTCGACTCCAAACTGTCTGACTGTGTTTTCAATACCTACAATTCCTTATCCCCTCTTCAACCAGTGCACATACCACTCTAATTGCTGCGCAAACATTGCCAACTTTTTAATGACTGAGCGTATCAGCGGATTAGCTTTTTAAGTCAACACCACAGCCGTCCTACACGTAATGCCTGCGGGACGGCTGTGGTGTTGACTCAATCACTTAATCCGCTGATACCGACGGAGGATTAGCAAGTTGGCAATGTTTTCGGAGCAATTACAGTGGTGTATACACAAGTCGGAGAGGAGATAAGGACTTGTCGGTAATATATAAAGCAGTCAGACGGTGTGGAGTCGAAATCTTTATTTGAAATACCACAGTCAAAATTAATAAAATTACTTGTAGTTACACCACTCGCCGCCTCGTGCCCATTGTTCTAACCATGCTCTCTAATTTCCATAACCGAATATTTTATTATATACCACCTGGCTTTCTTTTGTTTAAAGGGACATAAGCTGTAACTTGTGGCAAGTGTTTTAGTATTCTGCTTCTGTATATCCACTACCGTGTCTGACCCTAATCCGTTTGTCATGCTGAAATTTCTAGTATTCTTTTTGTCAGCACAGCTTGTATGTGTGTAGTGATCATTGTTTATTGTTTACAAATGAATTCTAGTCCGGACTTGAATACAATTTTCAACAATAACAATGGAGATTATACTCCTATAGGTTGTGTTGATATGCTAAATACTTGGCATTAAATTACACTTTAGGGATTCAATGCAGAAAGTGTAGGGAAACCACAAAACAAAAGTTCTGAAAAAATAGCCAAAAGATACAGCTTATGGAGCTTTAAAAAGTGTCCGATTTACAAGTTCTTTTGTTTAAAAGTGTCCGATTTACTAGTAAATCGGACACTTTTAAACAAAAGGACTTGTAAAATGGACACTTTTTAAACAAAAGAAAGTCACGTGGCGACGAGTAAAAAAAGAACAAATGCGAGACCTTATACTAGAAGAAATTTATTTCACCATTAAGTACAGAGTAAAGACACTTTAAAAGAATCACCGGACTGAATTAATTTTTGCACTACTGTACATCTCAAAATCAATTACAGGTCACCGTGAAATAATGGTACTGATTGCAAATATCACTTCTGTGTTAAGGTTATTGTTATCACGATCATTCGAAGCTGAAATTTAAGACTTCAAAGTCAGTTATCAACACTGAGTTTAGAGGTTTCCGTCGCCTTTGGTAAAGTTAAATCTAGCTACAGGCAAACACACACGCAGTACCACAGTCATTGTGGATCTACACGTATTTTTTTTTGGTACTTGCAGTTTCTGTTGCTCTCTGACTTGGCTGTGTAGCTTGGTCTTCCGATTGTGGCCGTTAGCAGTGGCGTGACAGGGGGACTTTTCTTTTCCATCTTTGGCTTTGGTAGTTGAAGTGCACCGGATACAGCTTTCATTTGTACTTCATCCGCCATATCGATATACGTAGAGCGACTCGACAGTTGCGTGTATGCTGCTCAAAGTTTTCGACGACCCAAATGAGCAAAGCGTGACTCTAACGTCGATCTGCAAACACCTTTTCACTTCATTCAACCAATCAATCAATCAAACATAATTCAAACAATTCAAATCAAACCAGGTGCTCAACCACGTCATCGCACTACAATAGCAACACATGTAAACTTTGTTTTATCCAATCATGGGTTATTTTTTTATACTTTCGTTCAACAAGGTGTCAAAACGCGTCAATGTTTTCCTGCCACAGTTTCAACTTGCACTGCACTAAAATTACAAATAAAAACTTTCGGCGTGCAAACAAGACTCTAAAACTCGGCAAATTCGTGGTATGACACGGTCAGCGAACTCGTAGTGGGCGGTTTACGGAATTTAACGGTACAGTTTGCCATAAAACTCCTCGGCCCTGCGGGCCTCGGAGTTTTACTGGCAAACTGTACCGTTAAATTCCGTAAACCGCCTCCTACTCGTCCGCTTACCTATAGTAATAAAGAAAGCAGTCAGGCGGTTTGGAGTTGAACTTTATTTGAAACATCACAGTCAAAATTAATAAAATAAAATAAGGTATACCGTAAAACTCTCCTTCCCACCCCAGGGGACTTTCATCTGCCCCCTGTGCTATAACAGCACTGAATAAACTTGTAGATTGTTTATAAGGTATTTGGTAATTTCATCATTCTTTGAGATTAAAATAGCACAACACAATACTGAAAGTAGCTGTAGGTGTTACAAGTAGTAAAGCTTGAACCTATGTTATTTTGTTTGTTTTGTATTTATATATTTATATGTTTATTATTTATTTCAAGAATGCAAGAATGTTGTTTTCACTAAAGCATATATTAAAAGTTATAAGGATTATATATATGTGTACAACTTTGTACCTATGTAATCTTTCTTTTTTGGGGAGGGGGGGGGGCACAAAAATTTTGTTGCCGGTGATGGGGGCAACTAAAATTTTTGCTAGTGTTGGGGTGGGGGCTGTAAAAAATATATGCACCACATATTTTCTCTTCCAGCTCCCCCTGTCGTTAATTGTGCTCGTTCCCTTAATAAGGAAGGCACACAACACTCTTCCGAGCCTGCCCTGCATCTTTGGCAAGCAACCATCCAAGAAAGATCGAAAAGGCACGTCTTTAATTGTCTTTAATTGCGTGTCCGATGAAGAGTCGGCGTTTTGCTGAAAATTAATAGCACCACTGTTCGGAAACTTTACATCAAAATCAGTGTTTCTTATTCCATGCGTTTTGTAGATCATATAATTGAGTGGTGCACGAACAACAATTTGAGCCGAACACTAAGAAAATACCAAGAAAAGCACGTTCGTTAACTTCCCAAAAGTAAACGTGTCATTTCCCGTTAAGGTAGTTCGTTCCTGGAAATTGTAAGATCTCAACTTTTTCTCACTTAATAATACCAAATGAGATTTTAAACTCTTCCTTTTTCCAAATCAAGAAAAAATAATCCCAATAGTTATCGAAACTTAAAATTCAAAATTACCGCTTTCTCTGTTAACTTTGCTGTGAAAATGTAAAATTTTCGATTTCCGCGAAACTAAAAATTAAAAAAATTAAGCCCCCTCCCTCACTGGTAGGCTCAAAGACTATTGTGACAATCTGAGAGTCCGAGGATCTATCCCCAATTCAGGGGCATTCCACCTTCAGTTATTGACAAGTTTCCTTGTTACGGTCAACTTTTTACAAAAATTAAACACATTAAGCGTTACATTACTTGTCAGGAAAGCATGAAGAGCCGCCGCGTTTTCTTTAAGTTGTGAAATTTAGGGTTCACCGAAAATGCCACGATACAAAGACAGTGAAGAGAGCACCGTTTCATCACGCAAACCCTTATAAATAATTAACAATTGGTTCTTGCCAGGTTGTCTGTTAGGAGACATTGCTACAGACAGACCAGCCCCGCTAAACTTTTACGAAACACACCTAGAGAGGGCGCTGTTAGATACGGAGCGAGAAGCCGGTGCAAAATACTCTGTATGTTGAATGTTGACAGGTCAACACCCCTTGGGGTCCCATAGAAAAACGTTTTGGTATTCCTCTTTATGGAAAGATTGTTTAACACGGGTTGACTTTTCATCTCAAATACAACCTTAAATATAGGCTGACTACATAGCAATATCCATATGCTCGTCTGCGAAAAACGTTCAAATGGAGTAGAATCTCTGAGTAAAGTCTCTAATAATTGGTTACTTTTCAAAAATCTATGGAAAGATGTTTTCTAGTCTGGCATCACAGCCTCGTATGAAATATTAGGAACATGTTTGAACCAAAGAGCAAGCCAAACTTTCAGATGGGAAGTTGGTCAAACGAAGACCACTCTTTACATCACATGTTATCATTTAAAAGTTGTATTTAATGAAAATAAATTAAATAGCCAACAAAGTAAATACATCATATCACACTTCGTTGAAAGTGGACTCGACCAGCAAAGGAAACAAATAAGTAAAAAAAAAAAGATAAATATTGGTTCAATAAAAATAACGCACAGAAAAGGCAGACATGTTACCTGGGTATGAACTGGGTTGAATGCAAATAGAGCCTCTCCCACACAAGACCAATATTTTAGATACAACTATGAAAATGCCCATTTGGTAAACAGCTCTTGTGCAACAGTTCACGAAGAGTTTTGACCTAGCAGTAGTACAGAACTTTGATCAGACCACAGGGAACAGTGAACAAGTTCATCTCAGATTGGAAGGGTCTTGTCCAAGAAGATATACTTTCTTGTTGCTATTTTAAAATTTTGGCTGTGATACTCCTCATAAAGATTAATTCATACTTCCACATTTTGGTTTCCAGGGCTTAGTGCAGGTTTTGTAAAAAGTTAATCTGTATCTCATTCATTGTATCTGTATTTGTCCTGTGATAACTGTCACTTTTATCACTGTTTCAACTTCTATTTTCTGATACGTTTGCTTGATCAATGCCTCAGCAAGTTACGATATTAAAGTTACTAATCTGTAGATGGATTTATCACCAAATTTAATTGTGATAAAGTCAACAACAACAACAACACCAGCAAGGGTATACCTGCTCCAGCAAGTGCTGGCAGGCAATCAAATCTATCAGATTAAAGAAGCAGAGTAGGGTGATAAAACTGCAGTTATCACAAGATCAATACATGACAAAATGAAGGAGTTAAAAAGGAAATCTGTACAAAATCTTCACATGTGCTGAGGCCATCCCCCTCTGTGTCCCCAAGGACAGACCTAAATGCTGTTCCCTGTGTTGCAACACACAAGAACTTTAAATGTTTTAAATGTTTATTAAATGTTTCCAAGGAGAACAGCATGGACAGTGGACAACTATGCAGAGCGTCTTGGATGCCAAAAACACCACAAATTACACTTGAGCTAGATCTCAATTCACAACTGGGAAGAAAATGTTCCAATGAACTTCTGCTGACAAGACATGCAACGTTACAACAAGTGTGCTTTTATGAGAAAGAACCTGATAAATAATTCATGATCACATCTATTCATGCAAATATTATGTACAAACCATACAAAACAAGCACTACATTTGTTTTGTCAACATACAATAGAAATGCTACAGTCAAATGACTCCCATGCTGCTAGTTCCTGTATCTGGGATCAAAACCAGACAATAAAGAATCAACTTCACATGCTGATACATTGATTCTCTCTGGTTAGTCATCTTCACACTAAAACTTCATATGTGTTCCTGTAATAGTTTATGCAAGTCATTACTCATCAAGTTGCTTGCATGACAATGAGTCTTTTCCTGGCATGTTGTTAAAGGTAGAGGATTTGATCCCAGGGATCGAGTTTGTTCTAGTCTGTAAAAGGATTATGAAGGTGTCATAGCCTTTTGTTTTCCATTGAAATTGTAATCTGGTAAGTAAATTTCCTGGCAAGACAATCTGACATCCGCGATGCCTTTACAAGAAATTAAATGACTTCTATATAAACATGTATCTCAATGTAGACCTTTGACATCATATGTATTATATTCTACAAGTTGTAAATTTTCCAAGTTGTAAAATCTTTGGTGTACGATAACACACACTCATTTACCCAAAATACACAGTATCATTTGAGAGAACAAAGGATGAATCATGATATGTATAACCATGGATCACATAATATACTTTATTTTTTACAGTTTCTCGTAAACACTGTAAAGAAACCTTAATTTACAAGCACCCAATTTTACTATGGATATACTCCGGTAGATTGAGGTACCCTAGTTTTCAAATGTAAGCTGGGCTCATCAATCCTACAATGACATTTCAGTAACAGGCTCAATGTGCAAAAAATTTAAGTTTTAATAAAAAGTTTACAGATGTTCCATTCCATCTAGTCAGTATATTGCAGTGGCCGATTCATGCGGTTCCATTACAGTAACATGTAAGTGACTGTGATATAGTTTTTACATGCCTCGTATATTGAATGCCGCGTGTTTTATAGGATTCAATGGTAACTTGTTAATGATGTAGCAGGCCGCAGAGTCATCATTCGACTAAAAGTGAACCAAAACTATTTTCAACTTGACAAATTCGGGATTTAAAAATGATCGCAAATTTTTTGTTTTACATAGGAAACACTGTTTTTACAACATTATAAATTAAAAATTTCATAAATTGCATAACAGTGATTTAAATATATCAATGCACCACTCGATGATGAAAATCATTCTATTTTTTTCCAAAGATTTTAGAATGAAATATAAATGAGGCATATAATTGTCATATTTTAACATAAACCAAAAAACAAAAAATGTTGAGAGAAAATATGTACGACAGGCATGTAATAAAAACATTTTAGCACAAACAAGGGACTATGAACCCACGAGGCGGGGGACCATTTTCCCTCCTTACGTTGGGCAAATGGTCATGTACCCTCAAGCACATAGTCCCATGTTTTGACTAGAGTATATGAAATTTCAACTTTCATACCTGAAATCATAGCTCAAAGTTTCAGTGATCAAGGTTAAAAAATACAAACAAAATACGGTAGAAATTGAAGTGATTTGCTCTCTGAGTAATAACCCTTACAGAGACATACATACATTTGAGGAAGGTTAACAGTTATAAAAAATTGAGAATCATTCTTTGTAGATACAAATAAATGGTAATAAAACAAATAAATTTGATATTTTGACTCTTATATCATTGATTCTTTGTGATAAGACTACTGCAAGGAATATGACCAGGTCACAATTTGGATTGTAATTGTTAATATTATTTCACATGTGTCCAAACCAATTCTCCATTATGATAACAATTTACACTATATGTATTAAAAGAGCCTCTTCATTCATGAAAAAACTTACAACATTATGGGATGGTATTGTTCCTTTTATCACTTCAAGGGCAGAAGGTTGTCAGTTTAGCATGTGAGTAAGTCTCAAACTTGTATGATGTGATGAAGACTTGAAATGTTTTATTTTTCCAAGATTTATATCAACTCAAGTGTACTGAGAAGTGTTCTCCCACACTAGTTATACTTAGTTTTGATCATACATAAGTACCATAACATTTGCACACGGGATACTTCCATTTCCCTTAGCATTTTGCTACTCCAATACAGAGTATGAATCATTGATTTTTTGGGGTAAAATAAATCTTTGTAAACAGAAAAAAATGCACAAATAGCATGGTAGCTACTGTAGACTTATAGGTAGTATGGGAGCCATACACAAGACAGCGAAACATAAAATACACACTACCCTATAAATTAAACGCAAACAACAAAGATATGAACATTGTGTGGAGTTGCTTTCTAATTCCATTTATTTCAGAAACACAGTGTTTGACCTAGCTGTTATTCATCATCTGAAGTTGTATCCCCTTTGTTCAGTAAGACTTTGTAAGACTTTGGTCAAAATCCCAAACAGTATACTTATAATTAAGCCTATAGCCCACTAAAATGAAGACATAGCAGATTATAATAAATTACATGTACAATGAAACCCTGGTATTATCATGCAGATTTTCAAATGACCACAAAAAACATGGTCTCAGAAACAATATGCGAGAAAACTGAGTTTCATATATGTTTGACAGTCAAAACACAATATATTATGCAAGATTGCGACCCGCAGCCCCCAAAATGTCACATCCGTCCAGTGAGAGTAACTTGACAGCAAGTTTTGACTTAAGTAATATCAAAATTACTCTGCTTACTGTGAACTAGAGCTGATAATCTGTCTCTTGCAACAGAGACTTAGTTTGTGTATGATAACAGAGAAAGGTCACTTTACATGTGAACAATTTGCTTTTGCTCGTCTGGTATTTTAACCTGATGTGAAACTATTTGTATATTTGCTTCCAGTCGTTGACTGGATAAAACTTTCAAGACATTTGCCCTGCTATTAGTTTATGGAATGAAAGTTGGTATATCAGTGCTGCAGTATACAAATACTTGTGTGAGGCTTACATCTCTAACATATCTGGGAGTCAGATGACGATCAACATGAATTCTGTGCATTCTCATCACCCTAGTTCTTTTGGTGAAGTAGAATGTGCCTTGGTGACACATATTTGGATGCTGAAATTTTCCAACACTTTGCTGATCTACAACTTGTGGTGGCTTATTTTTAAAGCTCTTGATGTAAGAACAATTTTCAACAGTTTTGTTTATTTTGAAAATCAAAAATTTTATTTTCCCCATAAGTTAACTAAGGGAAAGCTGCCATTTTGAATTTTAAAAATATCAGTAAATGTTGGGTAATTTATTTCTCTAGTACCTAACTTGCATGGTCACCCCAGATTTTTATTCTTGGTTTAGTAACAGAATGGTTGAGTTTGAGCCAAAGTTTTCAGTCTTTCACGTTCGAGGGCTATACTACTTTAAACTTAAACCACTACATTTTGTAAAAGTTAACATCTCATAATTCTATCATGTCCATTCTGTCACAGTTCATTTAGCTATTAATAGATAAAACTGCATGGATATGTAAATATTAGACATAAAATGACAAATGTTTGCAGCTTTACATTAAGTTAAAGTTACCATTACATACATACATATGACATTTCTATATGGGGCTTAAACTGGTAGATTATAAAATATTATGTAAATGATCAGTGTACACGAAATACACTAAATCTATATTGATTGCTAACTTTCCAAAGTCTAGTCCAGACAAACTTACAAACCAAAACCTATTCAACAATAGTAGATATGATTGCTACCTGGGTATGGTTGCAGCAGTACCAGATATGTATGGTACTTTGGGTTTGTAAACATATCTCTGTAGGAAAGACTTTCTATTATTGAAATACCGGTACTGTGGCCTTGGTGTCAAAGCTGCGATGAGTTCAGGATGGATTTGGTAAATCAAATATGACTGGTTTGTTGATGGGTCTGTATCTGAGGTACATGCTGAGCTGTTGATATAAGTTGTGTAGCCATCGGATGTCACTCTGTAACCTGTCCAACAAAATATATGGAAAAGGGTTATTACACCTGGTCCAAACTATTGATGGTGCAAATGAAGTGGTCTGATTGGTATAGACTTGAAAATAACCATGCTATATTTGTGATATAGCATGGTTGTAACACACATGAGCTCTCAGCTGGAGAGAAATTCCTATTTTGAGGTTTCATGCCAGAATTGAAATATACTGTCATGATATGACAGCAATAAACCACCTCAGCAACAGATATACCACTCAGTTTTGACCAATTCACTTTATACATACCGGTATGCACTCGCTCTTGATAGTGATCATTATATTATGACTTCACTTGGTGTGAATTATTGCTGAAACATACCGCGTATGTATGTCAAATGACAATTGGTTTGAAAGTAGTGGAGAAAAGTTTCCATGATTTTAATACATACACAGATAAAGCTTTATTGCATCACGCAAAACTTTAAACTGTCAGAAACTGACGAAACACAAACTTTTGCAGACTTCTCATGGAAAGAAATGGAAATTTTCAAGTTGTTATTCTGGAAGACAAAAACTTTTGAAATGAATTCCATGAAGAAAATTTCAAAGTGATTCTGACCAAGACAAAGTTTGAGTGGATGGTCCTTCAAAGACGTTTTCATTGTGAAACTTTGGAAACAGTGAGAGCTTACCAGCATGCAAATTTTTTACATGTATGTCAAATGTTTTATTGATTACTTAAATTAGCATTATTGGTCTTTGTTTGTAGCCTGTGTGGTATGACAAGCTCTGTTGCCATGTGATGAATATCTTTCTGTGATGGCCTTATAATACAACAAAGAAGCAATGTTTGTTTCGTATTTGTTTATTTACGAGTACTCAAAAAAAAACATGGCTGCGCCCATGAGAGAAGGGTACACTTCCGGTTACTTGCATAGTATATTATGAATATGCGCATGCGTAGTCAGTAAGCCGCTGGCGCGACTATTACATATGTACCACAGTTTACTTGCATCGAGGCACTCGTGTACTACGGCAGTGCAATATAAAAACATCTAGTCATTTCTTTATGTTCATGAGTATTTACCAATTTCAACCTGAAACTACTTTTGTTTATAAACACAAAAATTTTGTACAAGATTTCATTTCACTTTGATTCGGTGCTAGTTATCGTAAAATGGATGAGATTACAGATAAAACCTACGACACAGAAAATTGCATTTACTTATTGCAGTGTGAGGATGATTTTTATTATCTGGAAGGGCACTTTGTAGTCAGTGAAGCAAAAACATTGACGACAGGCGATATCAGTGCAGCTACAGTTACATGTGGTTCAATACATGGTGGGCACAGTGGCCATGCATGGCCATGGCTGCCCACCGTGTATCAAACCATACGTAACTGTGGGGGCAGTGGAGCCAATTGAAAAGTTAACATTTTCAGAGACGTTTTTGCCAGTAGATTTCTCATCGAACAGTCCCTGTTATCAATCTTTTAAGAATATTTAGAACATCGTTTTTTGCATTCAGTTAACTCTGTGTTTGTGTGTCCTACACGCTACTGATAACCAGTGAGCGCTTATGTGCTGTGATGGAGACTGAAATAAGATTGTTCGACAAGTTACGTTTGCCGTATCTTACTCTTGAAGTTCCTGTAAAAATCTTTACGGTTTTATTTGCATCGATCATTTAGAATAATTTCAAGCTCAAAATGTGCAAAGTTCTCTTCATTTGACAATCTATGGCTTGTGTAAAGTTGTGACATATGTGTAAGTGATCGCGAGCAGAATTCAAGCTCTCCGACGTTCCCTTGAGTCTGAAGTCATCCTTGATAAACAAGTAAACTATAGTTAATCCAATCAAAATACAGGTGTGGCGGCATTGACCAATGAAACGTGAAAGCTGATTCAATGCCTCATTACAGCGATGTCAATGTTATATAACTTCGCAGAGTTGAGCTGAAGCTTATGAAATCACGTTAAAGGATTTGACAGACAAGTAGCGCGCACGACTAAACATTGATTCTCTCGATGCATGATGCAAATAAAAGACAGAACATATGTAATAATCACAGAACTCCATGATCTGTGAGTGCAAGTGCGCCGAAATAGCTGTATTTGCACTGTTGCTGTGGTGTATTCGACTGTCCTTTCACTTGTAACTGCTGCAGCACTCGTGCAAATACCGCTTATACGGCGCACTAGCACTCACAGGTCATGGGGCTCTGTCATATAATCCAACATAAGTACATTCATACCTTCATGTATGTGTCCAAAGATATGATATTTTGGTTTCATTCGTTTCTGAATTGTATTCAGTAATTCCATACAGCCAGCTCTCTGCTCTGACATGGTTTTATCTCCATGACCTTCAAAAAATAATACTGAGAACAGAATATAAATAATCCATTAACATCTAAGAATGTACCGGTATATATGTATTTCTAAGCATAGATAGAAGGAATTACACTTTTTTGCATGTGTGTCAATAATCGCTACATAAATACCTGTCTTTGCATGGGTACAAATTGGACATTCTCTGAGGACACAAATATAATATGAACTTGTTTTCCCCCAAAATATAATGACAGTATTACAGGTATCAAAAGTTACTGCGATTGGTGCTTTAAACAATGGGTTCACCCTAATGTCTGGCCTAGCTTGGCTTGATGCATGGCTCCCACGTGATTGAAAGTGAAATAACCGTTACTCATATAACGTTTGATACAGATGTCAGGTACATTCATTGAAAACACAAAAAGTGTTTCAGAAATACAGTACCATAGTTTATGAAAATTGACGCTTTGAAGAAATTCATGGCGCATATGCAGCAGACTTTTGAAATGTTTGCATTTTTACAAAATGAACACAAACACACATTACTTACCCAGTGGAGGTCCGTCTGTAATTAAAATATCAATTCCTTCAGGAATTTTGTTCCATACGTCCAGCGTTGGTTGACCCCTTGGAAGGTTAAAACTCCAATCAAAAAATTCTGGCTGCCTTGATGGTAAAAATGTTAGAAAAAGGTAGACAAACTATAAACATCAAACATCCAGTTGGAATATGCATTACTAGGAATCAATACTGTAATAAGTACATGTATCTTTGTTACTGAACTATTGTAACATGTGATGACATTTACTACTGGTGACAGAAGTTTGGACTAACTTTATTACACAGTCATTTACAAATGTATGTATAGTTGCATGTGGTGGTTTGAGTCCTTGACACATGATTTCAGAGTTTTATAGTTTTATCAAAATAGAGGCACTAGCAAAGTCATACTTACTCTACATGTACCGGTACATAACAAAGGGGAAATATTTTCTGGTATTTCGTTAGAAGTGTTTTATGTTTTCCTTGTGACAAAATACATGTGTAAACGCAGATCTATCTAGAGCCAAAGTCGATAATTGCTTTTCAGTGCCTAGTGATCAGATGTGTAACATGGTTTTTACATATCTGATTATTAGGCAGTGAAAAGTAATTATTGACTTTGGCTCGACAGAAATCTGCATTTAAACATTACGTCTTTTGTCTCAGGGAAAACATAATACTCTACTATACCAAATAATTTTTCCCTTTATAATGTACATGGTACAGTAAGTATTACTTTGCCATAATCTCTCTAGACTCTGGATCACTTTGATATTACTACATATTTTTTAAATGCCAATAAAATAGTGAGCATTTGGTTTGACAGTTTATTCAAGACTTACCATGGTGAACCATAGATTCTGAATCCAAGAACATTGGTTTCTGAATCTTCCAAGTAAGTACAGTTGGCAAGTTTCAAATACATATCTTTAAGTTCACTTTCATCATATCTCTGCATGTATTGCCATGATTTGATTGTAACGGGGTCAAAGGACAAGTCATGATTACCAGCAATGACAATCTTGTGTTTGTATGGTAGTGTACCTGTGAAGATAATGTAATAAATGGCAGAAGTGTTCAGATGAAGTGGAGAATATTTTTGTTTTGTTAATTAAAATCACTTAACCTCTCCCATTGATTAAGGGATGAGTACTGCTAATTTTTGTTGATTTTTTCATAATTTTTTTATGTCAACCATAATGTCTTGCTCTTGCTCTGCAATTCTTTTTTATGCATTAATTTGGCAACACGCCAACCATGTATGTACCGTATCTTGCCTTTTCCTCAAGCTGAATTTTTGAAGACGTTTCCATGCGTTGTCTGGGCCAATGTTATGGCTCTGCTTTTTACTAGTAGAGCAGCTTTTCTGACGACACTTGACCTTACTGTACATATGAGTGTTGGCAAGATATTTTCATTTTGTATGAGTAAAAGAAATCACAAGAAACAAATGTATGATGCACAGTAAAGGTATTAGGAAAATACCACAAAGTATACACTTGGACAGAGCATTGTGGTTTTCCCTCAGCTTTACATTGGGTGATACACTATATGCTGATGTTCTTGTGTATACTTTGTGGTATTTTCCTAATAATCTCATAATATAACCATAACCAGTAAATTGATATTGTAAGACTAAAGGTATCAGCATATTACTGATGTATGTAAAACACCTACATACATACAGTACTTAATTCATCACTGCAAAGATTACGCACCCCTCGGCCTCACACCAGACATTTACCATGAAAACCAAATGGAAGTGTGTTAGAGAAACACAATGACCTGACACTGACATTTAAACATGTCAAAATGATTTAGAGTACAAACAAAATCAATTTGATATGCTACTGTAACTTTGATTTACGCAAGAAAACTAAAATGCGTGGGTGTCTGGTAACCAACCTACCTCAGATATTTTTTGTTCGCATTTTCCGAAACCCACATTTGTTTTTATTTTATGCCTCAATAATAAGAAACCAATCACACCAGTACACAAACCTTTGAGTCCATTCAGAAATTTCTGAACTTTTTGGCTCAGTAGCCATGCACTGGTATTCGTAGTTAGGTAAATTGTCTTGTATTAATGAAAGCTTTCCTGAGTGAGTGGCGTGTCAGTTTGGACACAGCTTATACCCTTCGTATCTCTCAAACATCTGTCCCTCCAAGTCCTCTCTCTTTCAACACCCCATCTTACCCTCACTAGAACATTTCCCTCAAGTAACCCCTCTTGCACTGTCCCCATAATTCTCCCCATCCTCAACATTCAACTTACCTATTTACTGTTCAAGTCTACTTTCTGGAGTATTTTCAACTCAGCTCTTTCCATGCTGTGCAAGCAACACTACACCACCAGATCTGTTTGGAAATTTGAGAAAATTAGTACAATTGGAGAGTATTTGGTCTTTTCCTTGACTTGTCAACACTCACATGATGCATGTTAGCTTATTATGAAAACATCATTACATCAATGTTTTCAACAGCCTTGAAAATTAGATGGATGGATAATTTTCATAACAATATGCATATAATTTGAATGTTTTCATGAAAATACATTCTTTTGTTTGGTTATTAACATATGAATAGATTGTTCAAAAACAGAGAGATGGCCAACCAATCATCACAATCAGTGTGCCCTCTAAGGGAAGGTGAAAAAAAATTTTGAGTCGAATTGAAGAAAACTTGATTCGCTGTGCGTTACGGCATTCATGAAAATGGTTTTAACTAAAAGTCAGCAGTTGGAAGTATAGCGCCCTCTATGGTCGTATGTCTTTCTCGATTCTTGGTACTGTTGTGTGAGTCAATGAGAAGACAATGAAAACAACAGTGGCTGTCTCCTTTCACATCGATCGATCGGCAAGAGAAGTTAACTATTGGCACGTAGTATCACTGTGGAGACTTACAGAAATGACATATTCAGATATTTTTTTGCCCAAAAACTACAGGGAAACATGTTATCTGTGTACCGGTAGATTATGAATCTGCTTAGCATTTCTAATCATTGGCAAGCTTTTTACAGCTGTGTCAGTGACACGTAAGATTACTTGTAATTTTAATGCACCAGATTGGTTTCCCTGCGTCATGATGCGATCATCCTTTTGTGGTTAAATCTGAAATATTACTTGTTGCTAGGTTACATTTTAAAGAGTAAGTCAATTTGAACAATACATAAAAGACATGGACAAAGATATTTCTAAGAAGTGACTTAACTTACATATCACTGTCCAAGAAGTTTTCTTTATCTATTGATACATCAACAGATTTCTTTGTTTCTTTCTTGTATGCTTCAATACACTGAGGTAGTACACTCTGTAAAGAGAACACATTGGTTAGTTTATGCAGAACTTATCAAACCTGGCTGGAAATGTTTCACGCTCATTTTCTGTCAGTAAATCCCCATTTAATTTTGAAATGATTGATGGAAATGAAAGTCGTATTTGATTGTATCACAAACAAAGTGATGTCCATGATGACCTAAAAGAGTAATCCGTGTACCAAGTTTGAAAGAAATTGCTCCAGACATCTCTGAGAAATGTGCGTAAGTGGACAGATAGACGGACTGATGCAGGCATGCACAGACACATACACAGATGTACGGATATGACAGTTTGCAATTTGTTCATTTTTCATGTGCTCACAGAAAATTTACATGAAAAAGTTACATCGTTATAACAAAAAGCATAACCCTTGGCTATGAATCTACTCCTCAATAAAGGCTATTTCAAAATAGAATTAGAAACATTTTTTACATATTTTACACATCAATGAACCCATTTAATGTCACTGAAAACCAACTTAACAGAATTTACGACACTCAAATGTTATTGTTACATGTATGTAAAATTTGTACATAAAAATATTCCTCTCCAGCCTCTTTCAAAAACAAACATTTCAATTCTTAACTTAAGGATGTATGAACGGTAAAATTAATAGTAATGTCATTTCTCTAATTTGTTGATTTTTCTCCTTTGTAAGTATTATCAAAATGTGTGATAAAATATAGGGGTCACTGCGCTCGTTTGTGAGATACATGATCATGAATTTAGCCATTTATGAGAAAAAATGCTGAGTCAGCATTTTTCACCATTGCATTTTCTATGAACGAAATAATTCAATGCTGTTTATCTCAAAATTCAGCATGGTGACCATATCATTTTATTTGATCACTATTATTTCTTTCTCTAAACTGAGCTTTGTGCAAATTTTCATGAAAATGACAATAGTAGGAATTGATTTTCCAGCAAATTTCAATGTAATCCTATGGGAAGTGACAAATTCCATGCGCGCGTACTGCTTGTACATCCTTAAGAGTATTAGATTTGACATAGCTACACTGGTTATAATGCTATACATGTATATGTATTCTGTGTGGGAGAGATGATGTTTGGTTTTACAGAGTCTGTCAAGGCACATGTAGTGTGTGAAAGTCAATGAAGTGTACAGGGGGAGTCCAGCTTTGTTTTCTTACATATTTTTCTGTAGCTCTAGGTTTTTCTCTTCTTCTCGTAAATATTCCATGATCTTCACACGTTGTTGCTGGACCAGGCGACCTTTCTCTATATTGAACTCTTCCTCAGTCTAGAAGAGCAGTCCGGGTCAGCTCCAAAATTGGAGACGTCGCTAGACGCTATACCATAATATTTTCCCCCTCTCATTAGCCAATCAGCGGCCAGCGCGCCATCAGTAAAAATTG
>LD356603.1:266271-277445 GCA_001465055.1 Ptychodera flava
TAGTGGGATCAAATTATGATTTGATTTTCCAGAATAATCACATTTTAGAAACTCCTGCTACAGCAAAATTTGGTAAACTCCTGTACGATTAAAACAAAATAGGGTAAGAGGTTTTAAATAGGGTTAGCCTGGTTAGTGGAAGCAGACCGTGACGCTTTTTTGATTTGGCGTAATTGATCATTGATCCTATTACTAGTACCGTATATTAGCCTAACTGTGGCACAGATCTTCAAGTTAGCAGCTTCTTGATTGCAGTTCAGTTGGACTCAAATTTTTAAGTTCACTTCTGAGACTCCTTGGTTAACGAGTGAAGCCACAACAATTTTGATAATGCCATCAAAACTGATGTATTGCAGCCACATAACCATTCTTATGCATTACATTGACTGTTAGAAGTCAGTAATATATGAATGCGAACATGAATACTTCCAAGAGTCTCAAAAACCAAGCATGGCATTTCACATATGTACATACAAGTGGACATACCTTTGCGTCAATTTCTTCGGCCTTTTCATTGGCTTCCTGGTCAATGAAGGCCATCATATGTTTGATCTGAAACACAACATTTCAAATGGGTTAATTTTGGTGCTGCAAATGGTCGGAAGTAACGCGGTGCTGGTAGTAAAAAGTGTAACACACTTTTGCTTGGTACGGAACACCCGTATGTTTGCCGGCCGGTAGCTCTGCATGGCAGGGCTGTGTGCTACTGACCTTATACAGCCTCCCACCATCGGTCCTACTAATTACTGCCCGTCACTGCCCGTCACTGCCCCTCAGGAAATTAGCCTTCCAATTACTGTAATCTGTCGATATATCAATACCAAAGACCACTTATATAATAGAAAGCTACAAAATAAGAGTCTGTTTTACTCCAAATGCCCGAGTCCTGTCTCAGAACTAACGCGAATATTGGAGCGCTAAGTTCTCTACTCGACGGGCAGTGATGATAGGCAGTGTTCGGACATCGATTACGATCAGCGTTGCCACTCGTTCGCAAATCAACGTTGTTTGGGTCTGGGACGACAATTTTGTTTGGTTGTATAGTAAGTAATGTTTTTGATATGAGATATCAACTGATTACAGTCGTTGAAAGGTAAATTTCCCGACGGCAGTGACGGGCAGTGGTCGGACGTCGACGGGCAGTATGTATGGCCAATGGTGATGCATGTACGATCACACGATTAGCGTTGCTACTCGTTCGAAAATCAACATTTTTCGGATCTTGGAATATTATTTCGTTCGTTTTTACAAAGAGTAGTGGTCTTTGGTATTGAAATATCGACTGATTACAGTAATTGGAAGGCTAATTTCCTGACGGGCTGTGACGGGCAGTAATTAGTAGGACCCTCCCACCATAGCCCTGCAGACTGCTATAGGCAAAACCGCTGGTAGCACCACGGAAATACGGCGCACAGGGAGGCCGTAAAACGTCGGTAACACACAGCCATGCCATTCAGAGCTAGCAGTCTACAGGGCTGTGGTGGGAGGCCGTATAACGCCGGTATTACACACAGCCCTCAGCCATGCAGAGCTGGCCGGCTGGTTCCTGGGTGAATGTGCTCTACAAACAAAAACGAGTAACGATCGAGTAATTCCGTAGAGCTTTTCTCACTTGATATGAATCGCTTGGGATACTTCTTAGGTTTTTTCTCAGATCCTCGAGGGTTTTGCTTTGGAAGAAATGTCTGTTCATTATGTTTTCCATATCACAATTATTACAATGATCGCCTCTGGGTTCCCGTCACCTGGACCGTGGAGGCACCACTACCAGAAGATCCCGGCAGAAGATGCCCGGACGAACACCATAAAAATGTTATCAATGCTCTCTCAATGACACAGTGTGTAATAGGGCCGTTCACAGTTTACGTCACTGTTCTCTCATTAATATGCAAAAATAAATATTTGTCCGCATTTTTAGATTACGCTTTTGAAAATTACGCATGCAAGAACGACGAAAATACATCTCAGTGGGCGACTGCTAGTGTAACAGTGAATACTAAAAAACATATTCACGACTCAGAGTACAAGCTGCAAAAACAGCCACGCATGCAACATTGATAAAATTTGTCCGCATTTCAAGCTGCGTGTCCGATGTCGCGCGCGTACAGCTATATTTAGTAACAAACCTGTAACCGTGAACAAGGCTATTCTAGACTACCTGGATCCATAACATACCTGTTTCTGCACATCTGCGTCACTCAAAGCCATTTTGATGTCTTACGTTTGATAATCACGGCAAAAAGATCAAGCATTGTATCAACCGGGTTGCCCTCAACCGATATCAAGGTCACCCATGGCAGATGATCACATGACCATGTGAATATGGTTGAGTGTACTTCATAGAAGGGGTGTACGTTGTTCTGTATGTGGCTTCAAGACAAATAATACATTTTTCATGAAAGAAATGTGAACCGAGCACGGTAAATTTACATAAAATACTTTGTTTGACTTGAAGAATTCATATTTCATACATTGTTTGACAAAAACTTGAGGTATATCATGTTATTAGTACACTTATATTCCCACGCCGCAACCCTTATTCAGTGACCCACTGTATCTGGTCACCTGATCAAAGTCACCCATGACCTGCACGCTAGTAGCACGCTTCAGATTAAAAATCTGTTTGCCATCATTGTATTTTGTTCACTACGTGCTTTCGATAATTGTTTCACTATTTTTGTCAATTAAATGTCGACTACAGTTTCTTGTTCTATTCCAGAAAATATGTTTTTATGGCCTGGTTTGTGTGCTACCTCCATTGCAAGAGATACACATCGTTGAATTGTCAACTCAGCCTATAAACTGCATTGGTAGTGTCGAAAAGTAAATTCTGGTCCGGACTACAAATTTAATACAATTCAAATGTAAACGTGGTAGTGCATTATACACATGTATACATGCTGAGTTGACGTGCTAAACGGTTGTTTGTTTCTGTGTTTCAACAGTCGAAGACTAGAACAAAAACTTAGAATATTGATATACCAAAGAAAAGTAGTAAAGCAATATAAAATGTTACTCATTTAACTGAAACTTGTATTGACATCTATAATTTAACTGGAGAAGGAAAGCAATACAAAAATGAAAAATGAGGCAATTATGATGTACTGTATGAACTTGTAGTTAACTAAAAAACTAGCAATGAATAACAAATACATGAACAAATAACTGACAAAAACAAGCAATGAATACATGATTGACAAAACACAAATAGTTTAAACAGGTTGAATAAATTTAAAAAGGGAAGACAATAAATTGAATATGAATTGAAATAAAAACAGAACAACATATGCAACATTTTGAATAACTTCCAACGATAGAGATACTGAAGTAACATTTTGAATATTTATGTTGCATGTCTTGTTTGGTCGTTTACTTCAATTCATATTCAATTTATTGTTTTCTATTATATTTATTTATTTGTTTCTTGCTTTTTTATTTACTTGTTGTTCGTTTCATACTTTTGTGTTTGTTTTAGTTTCATTGGTTGAGTATTTTTTAGCGTTTTTGTTTTTTTGTTTGGTTTTTTTTGTTGGTTTTTTTGTTTTTGTTTTTTTGTTTTTTTTACGTTTTTAACCCCGCCACCACCTAAGGGCGGTATTACACACGTTAAAGTCAAAACCAGCCCGTAAAAGGCAGAAATCCCGTCCGAAAACACCACAGCTATGGACCTACAGCTAATACATTCTCGATTATCAACATGTGCAATTATCATATCGAGTGATTATCGTATCTATGTCGTAGCAATATTCTTATGAAATGTAAAAAAATTAATTAACTCATGGCCGGTGCCTGTCATTGTAAAAGCCTACCCACAATTGACGCTCGTCACAACATAAGATCTGAATACGAATCAAAGCTAGAAAATGTTGCAAAATGCCTGGCGGGGCATTCGAGGACATTGATGAGATCTCGAGAACACCCGGCACGCACCGTATACACCTATTGCACACTTCTAATTCCACTGTGTCTTATCCAGTAAGATGTTCGATAAAACTAAAAGTTTAGGTATCACCTACACATTCGACACGACAGACACGGTAACAACTGTCCAGTTTTGTCCATTCGAACAGTTTTCTCAGCTGATCGCTTTTGGAGATCGTTTGAGGGTCTCGCTTCCAGGTAAGACAATGATACCCTGAATACTGTGGTTCCGTAGCCAACAACTTTCACCGGCGATTTTGATGGCCTTTCCTCACCACCCAAAATCGCTGAGGAATGTTATTTGCTACGGAACTGCAGCAATGAAAACGCCATAGATCCCATTTCTTTATTCTTTACTTTCACAAAAGACAAAATCACTTTCCCCAAACAATATGTTCAGTGTTCAAATACTTAATGGAATAGAATGTCACTACACATCCTACAACTCACGCGTCACGGTCCCTTGTGGTTCGATACTGGGCAAAGGCCCCTACCCTGTAAGATATTTCTAATGCTTTCAGGGGCCTTCACTACCATGTATCGAACCACAAGCGATGGTGCTTGTGCTACAACTACTGGTTGGCAGTGGTTGCCCAAACTACTGGTAGGTGATATGGCCATACCCACTTTGGTGGTAGTAGAATCTTTCAGTCCACATTTAGAGACAAGGAGAGTGTCCACAGTGGCTTTGCCTTGTGATACAATGGAGTGCTGGCTAGAATTCAGTCTGGGAGTAGTATGCTGCATCACTAAACAAAAGCAATTTAGATCACTGCATAGTGGCCATTAATATGGATATTCAGGTGTATGGTGACAATGTTGCAGCCAGGAATTCTAAATGAGAGGATACTGTGTCCCAACACCGTTTACTTTGTGGGACATTTTTCACAATCCAAGGAACAACGTGTGTCAGTTGTCAATCAAATTTTGTATTACTTTATTATAAATCAGTTTCACAAAACAAATTTCAAGCTACCGCGACCGCGTCACTATGATTATACCATATCTGCCTCCCATCAGAGCTCAGTTGGACTAGAATCAAGTGCAGTATTTTTGTTATCACAGCTTTCAAAGTACATAAATATAAGCCTCAAAATAATTGTGCAAAACAAAGGCAATTTCATCAACAGATATCACATGCAGACTACATCCATTGAACTCAGTCAACTCATGAGTACGCCTGAGGTGGCCCGCAGTGTGCAAGAATGTGGGACAACGGGTTCCATTTTAGGGACATTGTTGCAAAGGCATGTCCTGGCTGCAACACTGATGGTGCACACCTAGTTGCTATACGGTATATGTACCCCTTGGTATGGTAGAATGCAATGTAGAGGATATACATCCTGGTATTGAATAATCCTAGTAGAAAACCTGTTTATTATAATAAACCTTTTTAAAGTCGTACTTTACAAGTCGAAAGTATAGTGTTTTCAGTTTGTTTTGTACATACACTGTGTTGCGGGGGCTATTTTACATAAAATCACAGATAATCTGTGAGGTGTTTGACTGGCCTTCATTGACTACACTACTGGGTGATGGAGAGATGTATAGTTTTTAAAAAGTTATGAGATCTTGTAGTTTTCCCAGTGTTTACATAAAACATGTGACTGTGAGTTCAAAGGTCTTTGAGGCTACTAGTCCCCATAGTTAGGCAATTACAATTCTGCTTTTTTGTATGTTTGTAGCTTTGATATACATCAATGACCAGATTTTAATTTGGTTTATGTTGTACCGGACACATCAAGAAACAACATCCATAGGTTTGTGTGGCGCCCCCACATTGGCCTCTTGTTTTACCATTTGTTTTCATTGCTCTATTCCTGCATAGTATTTGCAATCTTTCATGACAGTTAAATGGATGTGTTTATGAAAATTAGTGCTTTGTGACAAACTGATGAAGGTAGACTTCTTTTAGATCAGTCAGTTGCTGAACATTCTTGTTGTTTTACAAAGTAATATTATTGTTGCATTACCTGTATATATTTGATGTCATGCTGTTCTCACACATATTCAACATCTTCCTACACAGGATGATGACCCAGAGATTGATGGTTTTGAGTTTGAACATCTCAGAGATTTTCATCACGGAACAAGGGTAACAACAATAGCATGGAGACCAGAAACTTCATTAGAAACTCTACCAAGACAAGTCAAGTAAGTTCCTATTCTGTAAATCAACCTCTCAGTTATTATGGTACATGGATTGTCTCATTTTAGCATAGGCTTTGAATTCTAAATATTGTCTATGGCAACCATGCATGTACATACAAATTGAAGATTGATTTCTAGAAATTGACTGTTAGTGTTGATATATCTGAAAAGAATGTTGACTATAAATGATTGCAATGCTCTCCAAATCTTGCCCTTTTGCAAAATTGTGATATGTATTCAAAAGACTGATATGTGACCACTTTGTACCATATTCCTAGAAAGTGTGACAGATACTTAGATAGAAAGATTACATAATGGAGCAGTACGATGCATCTTATATCTGTACCATAATATATACCGTACTCGTCCGAGTATAAGCCCCCGGTTCGGCAACACTAAACAGTGGTAAAACTAGGGGAGGGGCTTATACTCGAGCAACCCCATGTTATCTGGCATGGACGCTTAATTTATGCTAATTTTATGCACGATTTTTTTCAATACCACTCGATCTTTCTATGGCTTTCAAAATCGACTTACACATCCAAAGAAATTGATTGTACAATCTCTGAATACAAAAGTGACATTTTGGTGAAATTTCAGCGTCGAAAAAACCCCAAACTTGAAACAAAGACGTCATGTATGCTGCTGATCAACAGTAATGTGAACAGGCATGCATTGCCCACACGGAAAGGCAACTCAATATTCCAATATCAAACTGTCTACATCTTGTGAAGACAACAACATAGCAGTGAAAATTGTAATAGTCACAAGGAAAAGTCTTCACAAATGAAAGGATAATTGCTTCAAACAAAAGAAACTGCATGTTTCAAGCATGAAAACATCGTGGCCGTAAATGAAAATAAACAATGGCGGACGTGAGTGAGACTATTCTATTTAGGCGACGGGGCTGAGTAGGGTCAAAGAATCAAGATAGTACTGGAAAAACGTGTCATTTTTCTTACGATATTGTCAAGGGAACTCCAGTTTTCCATTGTTTTAACATCTTTTAATGGTTTCTTTATTATCTAAAATTAATTTTACCAAGTTAAATGACCAAATATACTTTCCTAACCTTTCTGTATTTGAGTTACACTAGGGTAGGGGCTTATACACGGATGTAATGCATTTTCTAAAATCCTCTAAAATCAGTAGGGGGGGGGGCTTATACACGAGCAGGGGCTTATACTTGGACGAGTACGGTAACTTACAAGATGGATATATTTTTCATAGGATCTCTTCATTTGAATACTAGTACTCATTTTTTAAACAAAAGAACCTCAATCTGACTCAAAACAAAGCTTAAATTTCAATTTCCATACTGGTTCTGAAATTAGGCAACAATCTTGTCACTTGATGAAATATCAGCCAAAGGCTGTGTTACAATTTAGAAGACCAATGTCACTGCCAGATTGGCATCACATCCGCTGTTTTATGACATATACACCAAAACTAGAGAGGGCCTTTAAGATATCATGACATTTTGGTCTGATGTCCAATCACAGCTCATACTCTGTAAACATGTACAATGAAGAATTGTTTTGATCAAGTCAGGTGACAAATACAACAGGGTAGGATTTTTAGTGAATGGGAGGTCGATGATGAAAAATAAGTTGGCTGAAATCAACGCGTAGACTGTGATATTTCTCATTTCTAGCAAGTTACTTAGGAATACATACACCAATGCTCATAGCCTTCCCTTGCCAGTCAATCCTTGAAATTTCTGTTCGATCATTAAGGTGGTAATAATTTTGACAGTATCCTTATTTTTATATTGAAATAGACATGTTGACAGCAAATTATTTTCAAAATTGTTTAAAGTTTGAGACATCTGATTAAGGAAATTAAAATTGCAAAACTATGTTGTTACTTTGTGAAAATCAATAAATCAGTCATATCAACCTGTGAGATGCTGTGAGTTTTCTTACGTTGTGCAGCAAAATGCCGCTTTTGTGAGGCTATTGACATGACTAGTTAGTGGTGGAAGTAATGTACCGGTAGGTAATAGTAGTGTCTTATTTGTTAACATAACACAAAGTTGACTTATAGGTTTGACAAATTCATGTACCGTAAATTAATAAAGACCTACAGGAAACAAATACCATCCTGCCCTCATGTTGTTTAAGACACAAAGTTACTATTAGCTGTCCAATAATATGTAAGCCAGAAAGTTGAAGTTATCATTCACTGCTTGTTTATTTCCTTGTTTGACTTTGTCTACAGATTGTGTACAGCAGGAGCAGACAGCAAACTCAGACTGTTTTCATCAGATCTCAAAAGTGAAGATACTGTGACGGTAAAGCTTATCAATATACTCATACAACAAAACATGTAACTGTCATTGCATAGAATAATTCTGTTGTGAAATTTATACCATACAATCAATGTTCCCGCCAAGGCTTATTTGCGTGCTAGTTGCGCAGTGTCTGAGACTGCTCTCTCAGTGGACTTTCATGTTTTGCACAAGTATAGTTTTCAGTCATTTCGATCAGTATTAGTTTTGGTAAGGATAGAATTAAAACTCCTGCAAAAGGTGAGATCTCAGTGCCAATTTTACTTCAGCGTTTTAAGTTTTAGTGCTTGTACTTGGGGTGCAGTTGCTACCAACACAAGTATATGTGTTCAGGGTAGTTGTCACATACAAATGTAGTTTTTGCATCCTTTGCATGAAAACAGCAAATTAACTCATCATGTCAATCTGAAGAGAGAAGTTCCTATTCTGAAACTAAATATCATCTAAATCTTGAAATTTAATGATCAAGAATTTTTATTTATTTCATACTGGTTTGTCATTCTTTCCCTTAAATTTACTGTGTCTCTTCATCAATTATGGCATGGCGAAAACCATCTCATCACATCAAATCATCGATTGTTTCGATCATTTGGCTAAATTCTACAAACGCTGACAGGTTAACAGTTTGTCCTGTTTGTTTTCAGGTAATGGATGGTCACACAAGTTATGTCAATGATGTTGTCTTTGGACCAACAGAAGGTCAACAAATTGCCAGTGTCAGTGATGATCACACTTGCCGAGTCTGGGACTTGGATGGACTGAGGGCGTGCTTTCCATTGGACTTAGCTTGTATGTCTGTGTGTTGGCATCCAGATGAACCAGCCAAGGTAATGTGTCACTGAGCCAAACAAACATTTCTGCAAACTTTGGGTTTGTGTTTTCCACATAAATCACAGATCTTGAATAAGGTGGTGCTCTTTTGATCTCAGTGAAACGTAGGATCAGTGTTTTCCACATCAATCACAGATCTTGAATAATGGGAGATCCGGAATGGTCTTTTAACCATTGTGAAAGTGAGGTGTGGTGCTTTCAAAATCATTCATGCATGTTGAATTAGGACAAAGCTCTCCCTACGGCTATGAAAACATGACCTGAATAATTATACCAACTGCAAGCGTAGCAAACAAACAAGAGTGACCCTATTACAGAAAAAAACATTACTAATACACTCTCTCTGTTGCTGGAAAATACCACTCACTGAATACTATGCAACATTTCAAATGATGTGTCAGAGTCCTTAAATTGTTATCAAGTCTATATAGATTGAAATTTGGATAAGTAAGTTGCCACTGATTCCTGCAGCACATCAAAGAGGACAGACACTCTCTAAAAGTGTACTGATGGTTAAAGTGGTACTTGTTTTCAATATTGTGATGAAACATAAATGAATTCTACAAAACCCAATCATTTTATCCTCTTTTGTTATTATGTTTAACTCAATATATTTAACTTAACAGTATTATTTCAACATTACTCTACTACTAGCTAATGGTGGCTGAAAGGAAAGGCACAGTCAGATTTTATGATCTCACAACCCACCAACCAATTATGTCACTAGATGCAGGTCATGTGACCCTAATGTAGGTTGATATCTGCTTTCTTGATCCAGTTCGCATTGGTTGTATTGCAAATAGGAATGGGATGATGTGGGATTCCACAAGGTCAAGTTGAGAAGGTCTTCAGTGTTGGATTGGTGCGTATTTTTACAATTTTAAAAAAGTTTCAATTCAAGTAAGCCTTTCAAAATTGTGTAATTCATGTGTATTACAAAACAATATTTAATATCTTTTTCGGATATTTTGAATACCTGATGTAAGATGAGTGTCATAGTTGCAGAGCATTATTTTCAAAAACTTTATCCATTTATTTTTCAGCCTGCCACAGGAGAACAGACAAGCTCACAATGAGGGTTGTAGAAATTTCAGAAGGTCATGAGTCGGGGAGAATCTGTTTGCCACAACAGGACACAATGAGGTCAAGGTATTCCATCTGGGACACTCACAGGTAATGGAGGCTTTGCACAAGTCAAGCTGTTCAACTCTTTATTTACAAAGCACAGCACTTCAAACAACTTTATTAGTGTAAACAAGTGTAGAGGTACTAGTATTTGTATGTTTTATAACCATCATATTATTCATGTTTTCTTGACATTGGAGTGCTTGTGGTTTAAGTCTAAAGTATGCTTTATACAGTTCACTTGCCAGACTTGGTACTAAACATTTTCGCATTGTGGACTTTGAACAGAATTTTCTGTGGTTATTTGTGAATGAAATGTGATATAAAAAGCAGTTGTCTCATTCTTGTTTAGAAGAAGTAAAATAACTCTGCTCTTTAATCAATATGAATTTCCATTGGTTTTCAGGTACCTGTGTCAAGTTCATTACCAATCACAGCAGGAGGTCTGAGTTGGCATGCTACTTTACCAGTTTATGCTGTTGGTGGAGATAGGAAAGTACATCTATGGATCATGGCAGAAATATGAACTCAGTCAGTGAGAGATGAGTACAGATAACTATTCCACTTCTCAGTATTTCTACATGTTTTAATCGAAAAGCTGTTTGAAAATTTGTTCTTTAGATATCAAAAACTTGAAACAGACTTTGGAAAATCATTCCTACTGAGAACTGGATGGATTCATTTTAACCATGGATGGATACACTTTGCTTAATAAAAGTTGATTTGTCATCAAAATGGAAAAGAGGTAGTTATTGTCATGGAAGTTCAAAGAAATGGTTCATTTTAACGTTAAAGGTGTTCCATTCCTCATCTAGTTTTATCATTTATTAATTTGGATAGGGACACTGTATCATTA
>LD356609.1:0-10911 GCA_001465055.1 Ptychodera flava
ATAATTAATATGATTTTAAATAATTGAATTAATTAGGAAATCATCAAAGCCAAAATAATTTTATTGTAGAATTATCAGAAAAATCAACTTTTTTTGACAGTTCATAGTGAAATGCTTACCATCTTGGAGGATTAAAACATGTAAAGGCAACTTTCCTGAATCCCAACTTTGACATATTCTGAACTGTCATATATTGTGTCCTGTATGTTTAATATCTAAAAGAAATTGCTCAAAATAGTCAATAGAGATAGAGATAGAGAAAGTTCTAATTTCCATTTATGGTTGACTTGGTGAGGATAAAATAAAATTACTTTTTGAGGAAAAAAATAGAGTGGTCAATTAAAAGAGTGGTCAAGCTGATAGGGTTTTTATGCTAAAGCTAGGCTGTGAGCTTCCTCATGTGCTATTTATAGCAATTATGCAATCTGTGTAAACAGTGCAATGAAAGTTACATGATTTCTTATAATGCTTTTGATGACCTTGAACTTCTTAAGTTTCAAACAGTTGTCTCTTCAGTGTGCTTTCTCTGAGTATGTACAGTCTCAACTTATTCAACAGAACTTACTTACAATGTTAATTTGAAAGTTAAAATGTGCTTGGTTAATAGGATGAAAATACTGATACTTAATTTTGTATCCATGTCTATAGTAGCTTCAGGGACTTTGGCCCTATGTCTCAGTATTTCAGTTCTGGAAATCTACTATAGTTTCTCATCCTAATACTTGTGCTGTGCTAATTTAAAGTGTCCATTACTTTGCTTGTCAATACAGCCAGTACATGTGTAATGACCATTGTTATTGTTGATAAATTATTCTAGTCCGGACTTGAATAAAGTATTCAACAATAATGCCTGATTATATCCATTTCGACTGCATCGACAAGGTATGCACTTGGTATTTATTTCATCATAGCACAGGGCACAGGGACCACTTAATGCAGTCAAACCAAGCTGGACACAGAAAGGCCAGATTATGACTTTGTTATGCAAATTATGAAGACGCCTGTGAGGTGGAACTTTGCAAAGAAGTTTCTATATCCGAACTGCCGTACTTTAATGACAGGCACAGGAAATTATAGCCAATGAAAATGCACATTTGTTGCATTTTTAGCTTATATTTGGTATTTATATAAATACCAAAAAGAGCTTATATGGTGAGTTGATGGCGTCTGTATGTCTGTGGGTATGTATGTGCGGATGTATGCAAAGGCTCCCTTACCGCCAAAGCTACCATCTCATTATTTGGTGTACAGGTAGATGCAGGGGTTGAAATGTGACATTGTTCAAATGAACATGTCAGTGTCAAAAATATGCAATTGAGGAAAGGAAAGGGGGAAATCCTGCAAATATGCAGGAGTGGTGGCAGTAACTGAAACAGCCCACACATCTGAGTAAGTGATTTTTGACCTTTAACCTATTTGTATGCAGGGTACCTATTATGTGTGGGAGTGGTGGCAGTAACTAATATAGTTAATTAGTCATTTCCTGTCATTGTTTATGAACTGTGACATAGTAACAGACCTCCGCAAACCATAGACAGTAAAGGGGGGGGGGGAGACTGTCTATGCTCAAACTAAGAGGGACTAGCTGTTTCTGCTATGCTTGTTGCTAAAATTGACCTCCAGTACCTAAAGTTTCATACCTTATTTACTTTTGTCATTCTTGTTTTTCTGGTTTAAATATTTCTTGTTGTTTTTCTGGTTTTACTCTGCAGAAATCATTGTCATAACATCAACGTATGATTTTCCTGCACTGAACAGATAGAAATAACACTTATTGTTGATCTTAGGTATGTACCAATTCTGATCAAATTTGAGCGACACCGTATAATTGCGGTATTTATCTTCTTTAGCTCCGCTGTCAGAGACGCGGAGCTTATCCGATAGGCTGATTGTCCGTCGCCGTCCGTCCGTCCGTCCTTCCGTCCGTCAACAATGGTCTTCTTCTCTGAAACCGCAAGTAAGATTTCTTTGAAATTTGGTATGGAGGTTCATAGGAGTGACCTCAGTCAAGTTTGTTCAAATTGTGGTGAAATTTGCATAATTGTATTTTTGGGGCAATTTTTCCTGTTTTTGGTAAAAAAATCATCTTCTCTGAAAGCGCATGTTGGATTGATTTAAAACTTGGTATTGAGGTTCCTAGGGGTGATCTCCATCAGATTTGTTCAAATTGTGGTGAAATTTGCAGAATTTGTTTTAGGCAAATTTTGCTGTTTTTTGGTCAAAAAAATATAGTTTCTAAATTTCTTATATAGGCCTAAATGCTTTCAGTTTTATTATATGCAGCTTTCTATTTGACCTTAATTTTGTTCATTGAAATTATGGTAACATTTATATATTCCACTTATTTTCATACAAATTTTTGACTCAAATTTACAGTACTGTTTTGTAAAGTTTACAACAACTCCACGAATTAATTTTCTTTTGTACTAGTTTAAATATTCAGATCAATGCAACACAATGCATATAACTTCTTTCTATACTTTAAATAAAAAGTTTCCACATTTTACTTTAGAAAACAATGTTCACTTTCATTTTTACAGCAATAAACACAACTTTTTGCTTTACAAATATTGCCTTCTTTCATTTTTGCTACCATTGTGCCAAATTTTTTCAGTCACCTATGACATCAATATTAGCTTATTCAAATCATTTTTCACCATTCTTCGCTTCTATGTCAACAACAAACCTAATACGCTGATAATTATTGCCAAATTTACATATTTTCTACGTTTTGCTATTATTACAATAATTAAACAAAATTATTTTTGCCCAGTTCAAGTTCAATATCTCAAATGCTTTTGTCATTTTTTCCCTCATTGTCATCCACTTAACTATCACAGCAGAGCTATATTGGCCGCTAGGCCGCTTGTCTATTTCACCTGGTGACAATTTTTTTTCCCAAAATCCTCCATACCCCCCCAGAAATCAAATGGTTCTCCCTTATTTTCATCACTTTAAAAAAATTCTCAATTTGTTGACTGTTACAAATACTTTCATAATTGGACACAATTTATGACAGTATATCAAATTATCACATCTGCATGCATAGGAAGAATTTTTCATATTACAGTTTTTGAGTATATTCATTGATAACTGATTATGTATTTGTCCAGGCATGACGTTGCAGAAGTGTACAAACTCCTCAACTGCTTCAAAAGTTTTGAGAATGCTGTACATCTGTGTGTAAGTCCCTACCCTAGTTTGATTCAAATATAGAAGGGTGAGGAAGGTGTAATGGGTTGTTACAGTTAGTAAAATGACTTTTAAAGTTCAAAAAAACTTGTAAGAGGTGTTGCAATAAGTTGACATTGGAGTTTCACAGTTAGGAAGAAGGCACATTTTCTCAGCACCCTATTGTGTTTAACTCTGTAGCTGCAGTTACTTGATAAAACAGTCATGAGTTACTGATATTAAATCTGCCATTTCAGTGATATTCTTGTCCATTATTTGTTTTCATTCCGAGAACACGCAACTTTCTTTGTTTGAAACAATAACTTTTTCACCTGTGAAGAGGTGTTACCTGCCTAGCGCCTGTGACCTTTGATCATTTTACTGCTATGTTGTTGTTTTTTGCTACTATAGACTATAGTCTATAGAAGCTATTGGGATGGGTATCCGTCCGGCGTCCGTCGTCAGTCTGTATGTATGTATGTATGTATGTCCGTTTGTGAGGCGTCCGTCCACTCAAATATCTTGAGAACCGCAGTACTTACTAATTTGATATTTGTTGTGTAGATGAAAAATATGATTTTGAGAAACTATTTTTTTTAATTTTTTGATATTGTTGAAAATAGGCAAATTAATGCCAAAAAAGGCGTTTTTGGTAAAAAATCTTCTTCTTCATAACCGCTGGTCAGACAGCTTTGTTATTTGGTATACAGGTCCCTAGGGACAACCCAACTTAGATTTTTTCAAATTGTGATGAAATATGCAAATCTGTATTTTTAAGGACTTGTTTTTGGTCATTTTTGATCAAAATTTGACTTACATTGTATGTAATTCTTGTACTGTATAAACCCTATCAATTCACCCAGAAAAAAATAATTAATATGATTTTAAATAATTGAATTAATTAGTAAATCATCAAAGCCAAAATAATTTTAGTGTAGAATTATCAGAAAAATCAACTTTTTTTGACAGTTCATAGTAAAATGCTTACCATCTTGGAGGATTAAAACATGTAAAGGCAACTTTCCTGAATCCCAACTTTGACATATTCTGAACTGTCATTTATTGTGCCCTGTATGTTATCTAAAAGAAATTGCTCATAATAGTTTGTCATGATAGGGTGGTCAAATAAATAGAGATAGAGAAAGTTCTAATTTCCATTTATGGTTGACTTGGTAAGGATAAAATAAAATTACTTTTTGAGGAAAAAAATAGAGTGGTCAATTAAAAGAGCGGTCACAGTGATAGGGTTTTTATGGTAAAGCTGGGCTGTAAGATTCCTCATGTGCTATTTATAGCAATTATGCAATCTGTGTAAACAGTGCAACGAAAGTGTTACATGATGCTTTTGATGACCTTGAACTTCTTAAGTTTCAAACATTTGTCTCTTCAGTGTGCTTTCTCTGAGTACGTATAGTCTCAACTTATTCAACAGAACTTACTTACAATGTTAATTTGAAAGTTAAAATGTGCTTGGTTAATAGGATGAAAATACTGATAAAAAGATAACCAGCTTAAGATTCTTTATAACCTGACAGATATGCTGTTTTTTTATGACAAAAATCTTGATTTAAGCAAGTCCTGTTTACTTTAATTAGAATGTAATTAACTCTCGTTTATTAGCTACTATAGACCAATATAGTCTATAGAAGCTCTTGGGATGGGTATCTGTCCGGCGTGCACTGTCAGTATGTATGTATGTAAGTATGTATGTATCTATGTATGTCTGTTTGTGAGGCGTCCGTCCACTCAAATATCTTGAGAACTGCAGTACTTATTGATTTGATATTTGTTGTGTGGATAAAATATATGATTTTGAGAAACTCTTTTTATTAATTTTTGATATTGTTGAAAATATGCAAATTAGCACCAAAAAAGGCGTTTTTGGTAAAAAATCTTCTTCTTCATAACCACTGGTCAGACAGCTTTATTATTTAGTATACAGGTTCCTAGGGATAACTCAATTTAGCTTTGTTAAAATTGTGATGAAATATGCAAATCTGTATTTTTAAAGAATTTTTTTTTTCCATTTTTGGTCAGGCCATCCTGAAATGAGCTATCAAAGATATCCACCTTCTTCATCAATACATGTGTCACAAAAGGTTATTCTCTACATAACACAGCAAAGCTCTGTCAACTGTTGAGTCGCTTGTTTTTTTTCAAAAACGCTGGTCAGACAGCTTTAATATTTTGTTTACAGGTCCCTAGGATGACCTTAGTGAGATAATTTCATACAGTCAGGAAATACTTAATTTTGTATCCATGTCTATAGTAGCTTCAGGGACTTTGGCCCTATGTTTACAAGATGCTGACTCTTTGATCTTAGGAAGCAAGATTGCTCATACATGCCCCACTACTTAGTTCCTATGTGACTCAAATTAATTGTAACAAGCTATACCTTTTCCTTTTTTATGTGCAGGTACAACACAATTTGTTAGTCAATTTCCAAACATAACAGATGATTTAACTGCAGAAGGGATGCAGCCCAACTGTTCCAAAGACCTTGGAGGCAGGAAAAACCCAAAGAGATGGAGCAGAGGACTATTTTACTTAGTGAGAGGCGGTGGACACATTGAACTGTTCCGTCCTCTGTATAGGTTAGTGTTTTTAGTCCCCACGGACACCGTCCAGGGGGACTTATAGGTTTGGTCATGTCCGTGCGTGTGTGCATGCGTGCGTGCATCCGTCCGTTCACGCAGATATCTCAGAGATGCCTGGAGCGATTTCATTCAAACTTGGTACAAGGATTACTTCATATGTCATACAGATGCACGTCGATTTGTTTTATGATACAATCCAATATGGCCACTTTATTACGATTTTTTCATGTACAGAGCCATAACTCAGGCATGTTTCAACTGATTTTATTCAAAGTTGGTACAAGGACATCGACCTATGTCATGCACATGTACATTGATTTGTTTTGTGATACGATCCAATATGGCCGCCGTGTGGCCATTTTATTACATTTTTTCATGTCCATAACCATAACTCAGACATGTATCAAGCGAATTTATTCAAAGTTGGTACAAGGAAATTGACCGATGTCATACATATGCACATTAATTTGTTTTGTGATACGATCCAATATGGCTACTGTGCGGCAATTTTGTTATGATTTTTTCATGTACAAGCCATAACTTAGGCATATCTCAACCAACGTTAATCGAATTTGCTACAAGGACATTAACCTATGTCATACATATGCACATTTATTTGTTTTGTGATACGATCCAATATGGCCACCGTGTGGCCATTTTATTACGATTTTTTCATGTCCTGAACTACAACTCAGACATGTATCAAGTGAATTTATTCAAAAGTAATTTTACCACAGACCTAATGAAGAGGACTCTATCCTCTCTGAGGACCTGTAATCAAAGTACCCATTAACAAGTGAGGACTGTGTCATCAACGATGTCTTGTTTTCCACTAAACTTAGATTTCAAAATATTAAAACTGCAACAAATTTAGTATTTTATCAACATTTACAGAAAATATCAATTGTTAACACTCCAGAAACAATACATTTTTGCTCAGTCAGTTTGCTTTATCAAAGTATGATTTGGAAAGTTCACTCAAATAAATAATATAAATGTGCAACTCATGGTGAAATGAAACAGTTCAGGAAAAACTGCACCACATGGCTATCGATATTGCACGTCTATTGTTAATGTATAAGTATACACGTAGTGTTCCAGCCAGGACGCGTCGTGCCCGTGCGGCAATGTCCCCAAAACAGAACCCATCGTCCAATATATCCGCGCAGTGATTCAACAGTGTTCAATGGGTGTAGTCTGCAAGTAATATCTGTTACTGACGATGACCTTTTTTGCATGATCATTTTGAGGCTAATATATTTACATATATTATATATTAGCTTTGATTAAAATAACTAAAATGCTGCACTGGGTTAGTTTGAACGAGCTTATTTTTTGGCAGATATAGTATATTGTTGCAATTTCCTGAAGTTAAGGATAGTGACGTGATCACGGTAGCTTTCATTTTGTTTGTGAAACTATAATAAAATAATTCAAATTTGATTTACAACTGATAAAATTTGTCCCTAAAATGTGCAAAAAAGGCCCCAAAATAAACGATAGTGGGACACATTGTCCCCTGGTTTAACATGGCTGGCAGCAACACTGCATGTACTTGATATCCTTGCATCAGTTCTGATGGCATACATGTAATGTTAAAATACATTTATGTCATCTATGTGACATCTTCATATTTGCTGACTCAAGGTTAATTTTTTGCATTGGCATTTACTATGACTAATGCAGCAAAATTATTTTGATGTGATTGACCTTAATGCCAAAGCTGTAATGTTTTTTTACAGATCGGAATCCTCGTCTCAGATTTTCCTGATAACGGTATCATGGCTGTATGATAAGCTTCAAGGTATTCCTGAGAGCCAGTGGGAGGAGGTGATCATAAGTTACGATGACATGTGCCATTTAGACAACGCAAAAACAGAATTGCCACTTCCATCTCCTTATAACCATATGTGGCAGAAAGTAAAGAAAATCATCGATCGCCTCCACATTAAGAACCATAAGGATCAAAGATGTCACGCAGTGTACAGTCCAGACACTATACCAGCAGAGTTTGACACCATGGTCGCAGAACAGACATTTGTCTGGGCGTCACGCTTTAAACGTATTGTTTGCACATTGCCCAAGGTACACCATCTGTTTTATATGCACAGAATGAACAGAAGAAGAAATAAGTATTCCACTTATTGCTATGAAAATGGGCGCAAGCCAGTATTACCTAAAATTGGTAAAGGTGAAATTGGTCAGTCCTCTGTCAGAACCAAATCCCCCTAAATTTACAAGCAGCGAGGGACTTTCCCCTTTACAAGATAAGTGTTGAGAAAATAATGCCTCTGTCACTGTTAAAGTATCCAGTACTGAAACTATTGTTCATCACATAACTACCTTGACCTGTGTAAAGGTCATGATCAATTGTTTAAATTTGGGTCAAGAGCCAAAGTGTTGAGACACTCCACTATTTAAAGGCGGAGCCTCCCTTTAAAAGGGCGCCAACCTATGGTGGCGTTCATTGTGTAAGTGGACACCAAACAGGCAGTGTGAGGGCACACGCTCCAGAAAATGCCACTTTTTTGTTTTTTTCCGACCGCAAAAACGCTGACAGACTGCCAAGCAGTCAGCACGAAGCTGCTGCTGATCGAACTCTGTGGTTATATTCAAATTCTAACGTGACTGGAAGACGTTTTTTAGCTCCCATATATGCATATGTATATATGCAAATGGGAGGTATTCTTATAAGGTGGAAAAATGTCGTCTGTATGTATGTATGTATGTATGTATGTATGTATGTATGTATGTATGTATGTATGTATGTCCGTCCGTCCACATCAAAAACTCCTAAACCGTAGCACCTACTGTCTTAGTGTTTGGTGTACAGGTGCACCTAGGGGTGGAGATGTGAATTTGTTCAAATGAACATGTCAGTGCCAAAAATATGCAAATGAGGGGAAAAAAAGGAAACATCCTGCAAATGGCTAAAACTCAGTAAGCATTGGTCAGATTTGGTTGAAACTTGGTATGCAGATTTCTTTAGGTATTCAAAATTATGTGTGCAAAAATTGGGATGAAATTTGCATGTGTGTATTTTTAGGGTATTTTTTCCTTTTTTAGTCAAAAAAATCTTGTTCTCTGAAATCGCTCGTCTGATTGCTATGAAACTTAATATTCATGTTCCTCAGGATGACCTCAGTCATGCTTGTACAAATTGTATTGATATTGTCATATTTGCAATTTTTGGGCAATTTTCCCAATTTTTGATAAAAAAAAAATTTATCCAAAAACTACTGATTTGATATAGCTTTGATATTTGGTATACAGGTATCTAAGATTAATCTCAATATAATGTATTGAAGGTATGTTGAAACTGGCAATTTTTATTTATTTTGGGGGCATTTTTTGCCTTTTTTGGTCAAAAAAATGTTCTCCTAAAACTTCTGATCTGGTAGCTTTGATATCTAGTTTACAGGTTCCTAGGGTTTATGTTAATTAGATATATTTAAAATTAGGATGAAATCTGCAATTTTGTATTTTGGGGGGCAATTTTTTTCATTTTTGGTCAAAAAATTTGTTTCTCAAAATGTACTAGTCTGATTGCTTTGATATTTATTAAACCAGTTCTTAGGGTTTTTGTTAATAAGATATATTGAAATTAAGTTGAAATCCCGAATTTTGAATTTTTGGGGCAACTTTGCGAAACTGTCAGTGTTACTCGGATATCTTTCATTTTGTATTTTTAAGATTTTTTTTGGTAATTTTATACCTACTGGAACTAAGAGTGTATAATGTGGTGATTTCGTAAGCATTTGATATGGTAAACTGTATTTGGTGTTGAAATGCAGTAAAAAAATCCTGGCAGATTTTGAAAAAATTCCAAACAAATGCCAATAAAAGATTCAGCCAGAGAAGGTTTGACAAAAAGAAAAAATGGGAGAGTGGGGAAAAAAGAATGTGCAATGGATTTGATAAAAAAGATAATGTACCTCATCGATCTTCCAGACACAGTCCTTTATCAAATGGTCCACCCCGATGTATTTTTGTACGCAATTAACTATGCAGTGTATTTTAGTTTAAGATGTCAAGTTAGGTAAGGATTCGAAAGGAATAGTCAAGTTCACCACAGTTTAACTTTATCTCTTGTGTCATCATCCTTGTGTAATTGGTTAAGTTTGTAAGTTGTTCAGGATGTGGATGCACCAGCTGTTCTGGAAGAAAACAATGTTTACTTTTCCCTCTAGGGTTTCTGAGTTGATGATTGTATGTTGAAATTTCTCCATGTATCTGGTGTATGGGCAAAGTGTAAACATTGGTTGTATGTTATGTATTTCAGTCTATGTCAAATATTGTAAATGAAAAAATCAAGAACAGTTTGCTGTGTGCTTGTAAAAGATAACATATTTGTCAATACATAAACTGCCTTGCATATTGATTGTCTTAAAGATTATCACAGAAGTAGAAAAGGGAAATTAAGAAACTAATCAAATTGCTGTAACATATTCACTCTCAGTGCCTGTATAGGCCTATACTTGACTATTTTATCATTACTTTCAGCTGTTTGTTATATCTTTGCTACTCTCCATGGGCCAAGGCACACTTGGGGTCAATGTCATCACTCTGTGCCAGTCTGTGTATGTCAGTCTGTCTGTATATGTATGTCCGTGTTTCATACAATTGTTGACTTGTTTTGATAAATACATGGGAGCGAACAGTGATGTTGTCACTATTTTTTAAGGAAATTCGAGTGTGGTGCTGGGGAATAAATGATCGTTTGCAATTTGAACAGACGGTCAATCAAACGGTTATATAAGCTCTATTTGCAGGATTAGCAAAAGGTGACAAAAGATTGAAATCAGTTTGTGTAATTAATGTAATAGAAATCAAACATCGTACTGGCCATGTGTTTGACTGGGAGGAGAACTCCACTAATGCGAAAACCTGGGATTGAAAAGTGCTGCTTTAATCCTTTTCTTGGGAATCAGAGGCTTTTTCAGAGTTAACTGCTAACAGTATTTCTGGTGAGTCATTTTTAGCTCACATTTGGTTATACCAATGTGAGTTTATCGTATAGGCTGAAGTCGATGACATCTGTATGTCTGTGTGTATGTATGTATGTATGTATGTACGTACAGTATGTCCGTCAACATCAAAAACACGCAAACCGCTGCACATTTCAGCTTGGTATTTGGTGTGT
>LD356611.1:0-12470 GCA_001465055.1 Ptychodera flava
GACATCAAACACCGGTTGAAACCACCTCTATATCACAACTTCCAGTTGTGATAAAAAAACAAGCCAAATGTTTTTAAGTGTGATGAGGTGTTTAGAGTTATATAGAAAAAATCAAAATGTATGTATTTTAATATTTAGAATAATTCCATCTCAAGATAGAACAAGCTTTATTGAACCAGTCTCAGTGCAAAAACCTTTGAGATACTGAGTGAGACAAGAACACACTAGAAACGTCTATCGTCTAAAAATAACTTGATGCCATGTGAGCGGAAGTACAAGGAAATTTGTGACCAATCAGTAGAGGTATGGCTCTCCCCATAAGGTAAAGAGGAGGTAAAAAATGACATCAATGGAAATCTGAACTCGCTCCTATCTCATTTAGCCTGCACAGGGTCAAAGTTCCACGATTGCATTGAAAGCCTTTGGTGATTGATTGGTGGAGATGGTGAATAAACTCCTTGTACATTATCAAGTAATTGAATGGATGAAACACTTGCATGTTTTCCATTTAGAGAGGCCTGACGCAGAATGATTAGCCAGTGTTTGGACACATCAACAGTCAAGCACAGCTTTTGAACACTCATGAACTTTTTGACACAAACGATGTGAGACAGTCCTGAGAACCACAGCTTATAGTTCACAAATTGCTGATTGGGCCGCAGAACGTGGGCCATATTTTAATAGTATAAACAACATTTAATATTCAACACTCAATTTAGTACTTTAAGCTGTGTAATTAAGCCATAACCCCTTGTGGCAGGTACATGTATATATTTGGGCACAGTGTGCACCATATAACATAAGCCATTTACTATATACTAGTATAGCAAATTTGCCCACATCTATACTCGCTTTTGGCAGGGATTGATGCTATCACCAGTACATCATATAACTGTGTTTCTGGCATTTCTAAGCATTTTTCTTTTAAGAGACAAAAAAGGGGATAAAACAGATTTTCAAATGGAGCAATCATGGTCAAATGGAAATTCAGCACCCAGGACTTGGCAATATTAAGAGGGATACGTAGCATGCATAGTATATACTTGGCAATGGCAGTAAAAGTGACATCACCCATTCACTGGTATTGTGAAGTGCATGCTGAATGCCCTCTTAAGGCGGTTCCAAAACACTTCTGTTGCTATTGTAATCATCTCCATGCATTTAGTCATATAATTGGGTCAAACCTTGATTTTTCCTATCATCTGTGAAAACACTCTTCATTTCTGCATCAACCTTCCATGCTTGGTGAGGGGATATTAACAATGGTACAAATGGTAGATGTATATCACCACACCACAGAGCCCAGTGTGAGCTCTTGTCCAATCAGAACACCGCATTGATGTACTTGACGCACTGATACAATTTCAGGAATATTTACAACACACAGACTTGCCAACAGATAAATCAAAATTCAACACAAATCAACAAGAGAGTCAATATAAATATATAAAAATGTGTTTTTTATTTGATTTGATACAACATTGTAAAAATGCTATACCGATAATTCCTTCGGGATCAGCATACCAATGAGAATATACGATATGACATTTCTATGACATTCCTATATGTTCTGCTCAAAACAGTTCAGAAAAAAGCTGACTCCATTGCTGACCAAGAATCACAGCAATTAGACAACTACTTTATCTTTCCTAAATGGTGAAGGAATTTTCACCCTCATGGAATAGATCATAGACATGACAGATAGGTAGTGACAGATACGTAGTGACAGATTACAAGTTCAGAAGTCCATTGCAGCCATTCCCTCTTCCATAAACCTTTTATAAATACTCATGAACTTGGCCACAAATGCTTCAAGATGATATATTGACTTGGCACCTTGCTGGATTCGGTGTTCGTAAAACGCTGCCATCTGAGTGACCTCTGCTTTCAGCTGGCCATCACAGTTCAAGACCAACTCTGCCAGGAGACCCTGCAAGAAAAGGAAATAAAAATTCCATTTACAGGTGGAGAAACGAGCATTGATTAATTTTTCTGTAATATCCATGACAGAGACAACGGGGTGATGAGTGTGTTTGCAAATTGCTCCGAGAGTGCAAACACCATAGTCTGAGGTAGATGAGACTTTGTCAACCAGAGGAATATGAAATGGAGGCTTCATCATAGAAGCTAATTTTGAAAGAGGAATGCAGAATACACAGACTTTAACAGCAGTGGCATGTTCAATTGGTTTCATCTCTGTGTGATTAAGTCAGCAACCTGCATGTGTGCAGAATAAATGTAGAACTATTTACTACACCATGCGTGTAACACAGCATTGTCTTTGTTCCCATACAGTCTATCTTCAAACCTACCTTCATGATAATGTCTGGTGGAATGCAATGAGTCAGCAATTCATAGAGTCTTCCTCTGACTTCAAGAAGTCTGGAAAAATAAAAAGGCAGATGAACCTTTAAGTCTTGCTTGAAAGACTGCAGAGCCATGAAAGCAGAGACATAATTTCTGGTATATATCAGTGCTACTATGCTACAACCATTTGCAGTAATAGAGCGCGAAGCCACTGCAGTGAACTGCAATAAAACTGCTCACAATAATTAGTTTCAGCTGTAGCCAGCTGGCAAAGTCGACAACATTGTATGTCCCATGCAGACAGTTTGTCTGGGGAAGTTGAAATAAAAAAGATTTGTACATGGACCAGTGCATGGTAATGTTACATTGTATCTCAATCTTGAACACAGGGTGCCAATCGTAAACTCTCATTTACAACCCGAGCCTCAGACAGAGCTAGTTTTGCCTTTGTACAAGCAGACTTTTTGTCTGTATCAAGTAGCCTTGTTCAACACCAAAGTGGCCACGGCTACAGCTGAAACTAATTAGTGTAAGCAGTTTTATTGCAGCTCACTGCAGTGGCTTCGCGCTCTATTACTGAAAATGGTTGTAATGCACACTCTGGCAAAATGTTCTAGAAAAAAATTAGTACATTTGAACATGCATTGACATAATTTAATCCATGGTTACTGTGAGAGAACACACTTTAATATCTATGCTGTGCAGTGATTGGTTGAGTAGATACTAATATTCATATCATGAGACATGTAGGAAAAAAGGGAACTCAAAAACACAAAGGTGTCACAACAGCAGCTGAACTAAAGCCACTCTCACTCACCAAAGACAGGAACTAGCTCTGAACTAGCTCTGAGGTGTACATGGTACTGCAAGGAGCTCACCCCATTTTCATGCACAGTATGAAAGGCCCATCTAATGTAATGGGACCTCTACCAATTGAAACCTTTACCTGACGAAAAATCACTACACACTGGAGAGAGGGAGGTTTTTAATGAAGTTAAAAACCTAAAAAATTGCTTTCTGCCTTTAAAAACTCATTACAATTCATTAACGATAGAATATTGAAGTGTTTGATTAATCACTCAACAAGGACCGGCACCTATAGAGTGTATCCAGACACAGCATGGTTTTAAAAACAAGCTGACCTGATCTTGTTGGATACAAACCTTTTGGGTGTTTGCTGTTGTACAATAGCATTGGCAGTTTCTCTGAGGAAAACCTCCCAGTCGGTTTCTGTTACTTCCTGGTCTGGGCTGAATGGGTACCTGCAAAAATGACCCCAAAAAATTGAAATATTAAAACTCATCATCAGAATGCAGTACACAAAGTCATCATTGGAAATATGTTTTTGATTTTTATACGTTTCTTTATACTGATTCACAATTAATTAGTATAAAAATTAAAATAATTTTTCTGCACAAAATTTGACAAAAGTTCAAATAATTTTTGTAAGAAATACAAAATGACATTTATGAATGACCTCTACTTTATCTCAAATTGTGGCATTTTCAGTAATGCATGGTATCAAACATCAACATTCTGTTACGTTGATAGTACATGCATTTTGCTTGAAAAGTGTTTTCGCAGTGGTGATTCAGTGTAGAATTCACGGTAGGTGGCTGGGTGTAATACCGTGTTCAAACTGGTGGATTTTTAGAAAGATACATGTGTCAGATTTATAATGATCAGTCACAAAAACAGCAATTCCCTCTGTCTGTTTTTAGTTAACTTGTGCATTTATCTTGAAGTTGAATGCAAAAATATCAACTTACTGTTGGACTTTACAAGCCTCACACATGAGCAAGGCCTTCCGAAGGTTGCGTCCAGACTTCTCAGCAATTTTCTTACTGAGCTCACTGGGTAAATTCAGGCCTTCTTTCTTGCATACCATGTGAAGTATCTGGCAAATCTGAGGTAGACAAAGAGAAAAAACCGAGGGTTGTGAAGACCATTGCAATCACCTGCATGACTGGGATTGTAACACTTAATGTTTATTCTACAAGTACAATAATGGTTAAATGAAGTATATTTGACCTTTGCCCTGCCGTGATTTAATCCAATCATTATCCTATCACTTTTACTGACTTTGGATCTGTACACAGTGAATGGTGACGAAATGCTGAGAACCCACGATTGCACATTTGGGCTTTACTACAGATATGTAGAAGAGTGGATCACGGCTATCTGTGACACAATTCAGAGGTATCCTAGGTGGTATGTTTCTGGGTGGGAAAGGCACCCTAGGACAATGCAGATCAACAAGTACTTCTATCAGGAAGATTTTGCACACTTTGCTTATAGTATGGTCTTCTCTTGATATTTACCACAATTTGTCCTGAAAAGTCATCTAAGAGTGGTTAAATGATCACTTTTCTTGTCCTGTATTCACTAATAACATGCAATTTAAGGTAAGGCCCCTTTAGTAAAATACTTTTTTGCCATCCTGTAACTTACTCTCCCGCCAGGTTAAAAAATAAACACAGAAATAAGACACAATGTATTAAGCTAAAGAAAATAACTATTTTTGATATGTAATACCTTAAACACTACCTTTGTTTTTCACCATTTTGCATGAAAACCTACCCGCCAGCAAACGGCATACAAAAAGTTTTATTAAAGGTACCTAATGAATTACTGTAGGATGTTTGTAGCATGATAACACTTCACACGATTCACAATTTTCAAAGGAAAGCCGTGGCATTCATTCCATCATGTTCATACCTCCTCAACTGATGGTGCTGCTACCCTGACGCCGAGGCATCGACTCTGGATGGCTGGAATGACCTTGCTGGTGGAGTTACAACACAGAATCAGTCGACACGTCGACATGTACTTCTCCATGGTGCGACGCAAAGCATGCTGGGCATCTTTTGTGAGGTGATCCACTTCTGTCAAAACGACGACTAGAATATACACAGAATGATATCTATGTTACCGTTGCTACGGCAAACACTCCTTGATGAATCTGGTTTTCGATGAATTTGTCAAGGAATCTTTAAGTGGTTTTGCTAAGACTTAGAAAGATGGATTAATGATGCAGAAACCCAAGCACATTTCTATCAGTGTTGTCTACTAACATAGTTGTATGGATCATATTCTAAAGGTAACCCCTACAAAATTTCTGTAAAAAAGTTTGGGCAGTGAGGAAAATAAAAGGCTGGAAGAGACCTAGAGACTCACAGCCCACAGATTTCAACCTAAGTTACAATTCCACTGGAAGGTCATTGTCGTACCTTTGAACTCCTTCTGTGCTGATGATTCTAACTGATTTGTTTGTGCCACTGTCTTCAGGAGTTCTTGAATTACAACCCTGTCCTGGAACCCTGCATCACTGAGAATTACAAACAACAATTGAATTTACATTATTTTCACACAAACATTTAGGGGAAATAGCATCAGTGATAGAAAAGTGTTTGTTATACCAATTATCATATCAAAGAAAATATTTTAAGTCAAAAGCTACATCACGCTTCTTGTACAGGCAGACATCAACTTGACTAATATGTGTTAGCAATATGTGGTTTTGTTGTATACTTTGATGAATTTCTGTTTGTGAATGATGGTACATTGTCAAAAAAAGGAGACAATCATTCTCTTTTTGTAACATTTCAGAAAACTAACAAAACAGCACCCTCTAGTGTCGACAGGCAGATTTTGTAAAGTCACAAAATCATACTCATCTGGCTGCTTCACAGATGTGAATGTCTTGCTTGGTACATCTTTTCATGACTGACAAACTAATCGCTTTTACAAGCTTGTTAAGAAAACAAACAAACAATCCTGCGATGAAATTATACAATAAGCTTTCCCTGTTCCCTATAAACGACATCAAACACCACTCTCCGCAAAGTTAACTGCATATCTAAGAACATGACAGGACATAACAAACATTTGCCTGATTTACCTGGGATTGACTTCAATATGGTAATTACTGGCAATCGTTGTGACTTCAATTTTACGATTGGATGGGGTCTGTGTGGGAACAGGACGTGAAAGAAATATTAGATTCTGGAATGAGAGCCCTCTACAGGTCAACTTGATGTGCCACATACTCAAGAGTGTCCTGACTCAAGGAGATTTCACTGTTTACATGTACTGGTACAGGGGTTGACTCAAAGAAATTTTAAGAAATTCCTATGTCCCGTACCAATTAAACAAATTGACACACTATGGGTTGTACTTATCAACACTGGTGTCATATTATTAAATGTTGACAAAATGCAATCACTGAGTCTTGTTTCCATGGGAAGTGGAGGCAGATAGGAGTGGATGCAGAGAGAGAGTATAAAAGTATTTTTAAAATGTTTGACGCTAACTCACTGTAAATGACTGATGTTCCATACGTAGCTTTTCCACACCCGCTCCATACAGTTCCCTAAGCAGACACATGATCCTGGTCTTTTTTCCAGCACCTGATGGTCCATACACAAGTAAATGTGGGAAATCACCACACTGCACCTGAAAGAACACAGTATGGGATAAGCCTGTTGGGTATCTGTTCTCCCTAATTTAACAATTTAACCCTTATCCTGCTTGGAAGTTTCATTTCACCATCAGGCGACATTGGTTACAACTGGGGAAGCATAACATGTCTCATATGATTCATTCTGAAAATAAGATACTGAAAACATGATTTTTACAGACTAAAGCTGCTATAATATTCAAAGCCAAGCAGGTGAAAATCCATATAAATTTTGCTCAATACTCCTTTTTACTAACTCAGCTGGCGGGGAAGTGATATTTTTTGGCAGGAAAAAGGTGAAAATGCTGAACAACAATAGATTGTGGTAAAAATGTTGTAGATCAACAGTGAAATTAAATCACAGTGAAAATTCATACTTTCATGAAATTATTAAGTAATTGCATTTCCATGGTAGATCAATGTTCAATTCCACAGCCGTGAAACAAACGATCAAAGAATTTACAACAAGTACAAGTTAAGATCAGTGGACTATAGACAGTAGTTACTGTTTGTGACTGGACACAACTTTCTGACTCCTAAATTTTGCTTTGAACTTGTCTTTGCTATTAAAGTACCAGACTGGGACACCTCACTGTATAGACGTAAAAGTAATCTGTGGTTCAGCAGATTAGTTTGTTTGCCCTGTCTCTATCGCTGTCCTCCAGTAAAAAGTTTCGTGATTCTTAGGAGAGGTTTTGAATCTGATTTCGACTCCTTTGGTCACTGTCAACAAAGTTACACATCACCTAGCTGCAAAATTGTAGCTCTACGGTGAGGCGGTCGGTGAGTTTTGGTTTTTGCGACCTCGCTCACCAGTAGAGCTACAATGCCGAAGGCCCTGAAGCATACAAAATAAGCACGCTGCACATGGCATGGCATTTTGATGTAAAATCCCATATATTTACTGCATTTGGTCATACTGATTTATCACTACTGAAGATTAAGCACTATACTACACTAACCTTGTCGTGTATGGGGTTTGGCTAATACCAAACCCCATAAACGACAAGGTTAGTGCAGTATAGTGTTTAGTCTTCAGTTGTGATAAATCGGTACGACCAAAGGCAGTAAATATGCGGGATTTTACATGAAAATGCCGCGCCATGTGTGGCGCGCTTATTTTGTATGCTACAGGGCCTTTGGCATTGTAGCTCTACTGGTGAGCGAGGTCGCAAAAACCACAGGCGACCCAATAAGTTCTGAGTTTTCCACACTGTTTTCTCTATCATTTTCTCTTCTTTCTTCATGCTCTGAATGATCGGAATAAATAAAATAAATGGTTTATATAACCTAACCTAGCCTCTGTGACTCTTTATTTATATTACACTCCATTACAAGGGCGTATATCTCTCATACACACATGCTGTAATTAATTAGTCAACACAACTAATTATGCTAATCCGTGGACTTATCAGGGATTTTACGGGTTGGTCAACATCGCGAAAGATAGGAATGGTTACTAAAACTCCTATTTCATTAACATCACTATCTTTCCGATGTTGACCAACCTCTGATAAGTCCACGGATTAGCATAATTAGTTGTGTTGACTAATTAATTACAGCACGTGTGTATGAGAGATATACGTCCTTGTAATGGAGTGTAAAATAAATAAAGAGTCACAGAGGCTAGGTTAGGTTATACAAACCATTTATTTTATTTATTCCGATCATTCAGAGCATGAAGAAAGAAGAGAAAATGATAGAGAAAACAGTGTGAAAAACTCAGAACTTATTGGGTCGCCTGTGCAAAAACCAAAACTCACCGACCGCCTCACCGTAGAGCTACAATTTTGCAGCTACACATCACCTTACAGTTCATTTAAGCATAGACCGTTGGACATAGGAACTGATGCCTCCATTGTTGGCTGCAGTTCCGTCGCCAACAAGCTTCCTTGGCGATTTTGTGAAAATCGCCGTGTGAAGTTTTGGCTACGGAACTGCACAGACCCAACCGTACGAGCAAGTCCCCATCGGATCAGCCAGAACAAAATGGCCGGTGGTAAACATGACTGAAATCCGAGACACACAGATACAAACTTACGAGTTTCTTGAGATTTGAAGCCTGTTCTTTGTGATAATCGAGCTTGCCGAGCGACGTCGGTCTGTATTTATCAACCCACAGACTCATACTTCAACTTGCAGCTTCAAAAATGTAACTGGACGACTGCGAACGCCCTGCACCCGTGCTCAGCCAGGTCAAATGCTGAAATTTCGCGGTTCTTTCCTGCGCATGCGCATATAGACTAGTCGAACGTCATTGTCGAACGTCAATCTACTCGCTTGGCCCAGGCATGAAGGTAGTAGCTACTACGTCCGTGGCCCAGGGAACTCAGTTCCTTATTCGTTTTGCTTCTGCGTGTTTGTTTGTTTGTTTGTTTGTTTGTTTGTATGTTGGTAAAGAACAGTATGCTTTTATTTCATATGTTGGGTTGTATTAGAAACTTTTTAAAGTACTTGTAAATAAACGTACAAACAAGCATTCTTTATTGATAAACATGAACAAAAATACAACTCTTTATATGGAAATAATTGTACGTAACAAATAAACAAACACGCATAAACAAACAAACAAACACATAGCCAGAGTTCCCAATGAGTGCACCTGCATTGTGTAGCAAATTGACAGTTCTCTTCCCGATTAAGTGTTTGGAAATAAGTCAACAGGAACAATATCAAAGTTTCAACCAACAAATAGGCTAAAAGCTTCCCAGATTTTGCATGTGCATGATGAGATCATACAGTGCATGGAGCCAAAATAAAGCCTCAAATAAATGGATACATTGGTAGGTGGATAAAAAATAATGCTATAATATTTGGATTTTGGTATCATAAACACAGTGACCATCTATAAGTGGACAAAATTTATTATACAGTTTTGATTCTTATACTGTATTTGTTATGCAAACACTTAGTTTCAGACCACCGTATAGACGGATATGGAGAACAAACTGAGGTTCTGAAACTCTGAGGTAAAAAGAATTGTTTATTTATCTAGTAGTTTGTCAAATATGCAAGTTTGAAATATAATATAATTTTATTGGTTTTTTTTTTCATCTTGCAAGCCGAGTGGCTACTTTTTAAGACCGATCCTTTGTAAGGTTATTTTACTTTACATATTTAGTTATGTAGATTTTAACTGTTTGTGTTATTTAAGTTGGAATATTTCTTTAAAAACATAACTAATTGTACGCAATACTATCACATACTTTGATGCCTAAAATGCCTGTTTTGCTGAGTTGAAAAAGAAAGGACATGACTCAAGAGAGTAACCATGAAAATGAATCAAATCTACTGTTACGAAACAGTGCTTGATTGGTTAGACTGTCAGATTAAATTATTAAAGGGTGCTGTGGGATGTGCCATCTTGTGCCAGGGTGCTCCCACATAATGGAATCCTAGTAAGATGGCTGTATGCTGAATGAGAAATTTTGTCACGCCAATATCATTGCAAACATTATTGTTCAATGCAAGAGCTAGACAGACATATAAAGACATGTACATATATATTGGTGGCTATACCAGGGATGAAAATTTTGGGGAGACAAAATGCACACATTGACACAGAACATAGATGATAACCTTGACACTTTGCACTTTTATTTATCAAACTTAGTTCTCTACTAACTGTACCCATGACAACAATGTCACTTGTTGAAATGATACACTGCTACCAGCCTGTTAGAAATTAACTCAAATTGTGTACAGTTCAAGTTCATTCCTATGAAGTTCACTTCGGTAGAATTTTCATACATCAAAAGAATTTTTAAAATCACAAAACATTCTCAGTCTTCTGTAAGATAGAATGCGCCTCGGGGACAGATAGTCAGACTCTCAAATTTCTACAATTCTTTTCTGATCTACCACTTGTGGGGGCTCATTTTACAGCTCTTGGAGAGAGAAAAACTTTCACAGTTTCAGTTTTTCAAAAATCCAAAATTTAATTTTTCCTCATAGAGTTAACACAGGAATGGTGACCATTTTGAATTTCAAATATCGCAGAATGTTAGGTAATTTGTTTCGCTAGTTCCAAACTTTGTACGGTGACCCCCCGATTTTATTGTTGATTTGGTAAGAGAATGGTTGAAACTCTCATTCAGGAAAGTTTGAGCAAATGTTTAAGTCTTTCATTTCGAGGCGCATACTACCTTAAAATATGGCAAAGTCGGTTACTTCGGCACAAGCAACGATAAAACAATAGATTTCTACAGTCTGTAATACTCCAAAAGATACTAAATGAAATTGATATTTGTTTTAAAAATGAACATTTTTCACAGCGACAGTTCATAAACTGAATCCTGTCATTGACGGTTGATCATCACTTAAAAAGCTGGCAGAAGTTACACATGCAACCACACAATGTATTTTGTCCTTGAGCAGGAATATGTTGAGAATGAATGCAATATAAAGTAAAGATACCCAGTGCTTGTCTTCTGAAGTACAAAGATAATGTAAATGGCCCATGCATAGTACACCAAAACATAATATCTACACACAAGAACTGCAAGCAATACATGTAAAGTAGCTTTACTCTCACAGCCCAATGGCTGTTTGATTCAAGATTGTTTAATCAGAAACTACGAATTTAAGACAACAGAGATTGACAAGTTCCTTTTTCAAAATTTCAATCAGATTGCATGATCTCTGCATGAAAAAGACAAAAATAAACCAATTTGTTATTTATGATTATTCAATATTAGAACAGACATGTTTGTGGCATCTCCGAGAAATAATAATTCCAATACATCATACATCTGCCTGAACTGTACTGTCTCATTTACTCAGACTGCATTTTTTAATTTAATGGAGCTTGAGCTGAGCATAGATTTTTTGCAAGAGCAGGGTGATAAGAATCAGCTTTCGCAAGGTCAAAACATCAGTCCACAATTTATTCCCCATTTTTTAATTTCCTAACGCTAACCCTTTCTATAGTATTACATAAGCTCCATAAACCAGGTTACCTTTTAATTAGAAGCAGCATTTAAAACTCTTCTGTATTGCAGATAAAACAGCAGATAAAACTTTTCACCCATGTGCGCTTTGACGAATGGAAATGAACCACTGCTATCTTACAAAGTGTTGATTCCATCGCGCATTCAGACCATCCACATTTTGCACAAATGGAACAAACTAATTTTCTTGACAGCTGATACAGGAGGTAGAGAAGGTGTTGGTGATTATCCAAAAGGTTGCTGGGATAGCACCCACTGTGCGTTACATGTAACGGGTAGGGAAAAAATGAAAATCTGTAATGCCACCTTTGACCTCAGCGGTGTATCCCATAATGCATTGAAACAAAATGGAGGTAAGATGGTTTTTATGGCAGTACGTTATGGAGATAAAAACTGTCAGTATAGACAACTGTAACATAATGCTGTATTAATGCAGTGCATAATGATCAATTAAAACTTGTTTTTGCATCAATAAGTTCTTCAGAATATCGGACTTGCTACGTAAATACTTTGTTGTTTGAAGTGGAAGTTTGTTGTTGTACACTCAGTGTGACATTTTTCGGACAGGGTAGTAAATTTCGTCCAAAGTCGTTTCGTAAATGACCAGCAATATGAAATCTTATTACCATACCTTTCGAAACTTTATTTTGGTTATCCTCAAACTCAGTTGACACGACGGGAGTGGTATTTCGGGGTCAAAGTTACCAAAGTTTTGACCCCATGTCGATGGCGTAGTAATCGGACTGCAATCCCAG